>JAGVSP010003090.1:0-70120 GCA_022494985.1 Micrasema minimum | reverse complement strand
AATGAATTTTATTTGATGATTTATTTATTTCATGTGTGATACCTTGGACTGGTACTGAAGCGCAAAACAGATCATCCTACCTTCATGTAATAAAATGATCAAGAGTCACTGCATTTGGTGTCCTAGTATCATTGGGTGCAGATAAGGAAAAGAAGTAGTAATAAATTAGTGTATTTCGTATGTGTGAGATTGTGTTTAATATTTTTTAAAAAAAACGTTTATATACATAATTGACTTCAGTTTTTCTAGTTATACCATATTGTCATAATATAGCAGATTTCAACATAAGTATATTAAGCCGTAATAGTTTTTTTTTGTTAAAACTTTAGGTATTAACAATCAAAACATTATTTTTACCCTTGTTAGTAACTTGAGAGTAAGAAATATTTTCACAAAGTAAATCGGTGTCCCGTAAAAATCAACTCTTCCCTTTTTAATATTGAACTATCGTTTAACGATGTTTGAAATCTCCTTTCGCTACATAAACTTGTACAAGTGCAAAGTGCTTTATAAGTAGGGCTTTGCCCTACTTGAGAATGAAAAAAGTGATTTACCAATGAACGAACGTCTCACCTGAAAAATGAAACTTTTAAGCGCCGTGACGCGCTTTAAGTTCGCGTCGGGCGGCGGAGGCGTCGGCGTCGGAATAGCAAAACAGACTTTGAGATCCGAGGCTTTTTCAAATAAGAAAATAATACTGTTACATTGTTATCTGAGTATACAAAACTTTTAGTTTGACTTTATTTCACAGCTTGTATACAGGAAAAATAGGCGAGGCTTATTACTTTTTTATTAAAATACATTTATTACGGTGAAAGAATTTTTTAAATTTTAATATGTTTCCTTATAAAATAATCCATCTTTTTATATGTTATTTTTTACTTTCTTTCTCTTATCCTCATCTAATAATTGGTGCCCACAACGTGTTACATTAACGTATACTTATTATTATTAATAATAATGAATTATGGGACAAGGGGGATGAGCACGAGTAGAAGGAGGTTTGAAAAATAAAATAAAAAAAGAGATGAAGTTTTTGAGATGAAGGATTTTTTTTAAATTCAGGAATATGGACATTCGAGCATTTACAGGGCTTATGACCTGTAATTGGCTGGGTTGGGTAGCCACTTTTCCGTACTATAACATTCCCCATTCCGCTTATTAGCGAATATCCACACCACGTAACATGTTTGATTTTGTATTTATGTTCCGAATTGAAAAAACCATTGCGTAACTAGCTCCATCTATACATTGTTATAGAAGTTAAGTATTTATTAGCAAATTACTTAATTTTTGTAATTAAGACTCTGACCGAGTTAAATTAATTACTAGTAATCGCCTGCAGATGACACTGCAATTTATTTTACTTTATATTTAGACCAGCAATTTGATACAACATTTCGTGTGTGTTCAAATACTTGTACACGAAAATTTTACTTCATCTCTGTATAAAATGAAATATATACCTACTCCCGTCTTGGGTTAAATACGGATTTGTGTACAAGTATTTGAACATACCCAAAATGTTGATAAAAAAATAGGTTTTTACTAAAAATTTAAACAAAGTGATTTTTGTTTTATTGCTTTTTCATTTTTTGACAGGTGTTTTACCTAGTCAGGATTTTTTTTTTATAGAGCAACTAAACAAAAACGTCATATTTCAACTGGTTGAATTTAAGAAAAGGGGATGAAACACTCGTATTCTCGATACATAGTATGTGTGAATTTTGTCCACCATTTAAGCGCCCTTGTAAGGATCCAATATTTTTTTGAGTGTACACATAATATATTATAAAAGAATTTTTTAAATAATAATTTGATGGTGCTAAATTATAAAAAAGATGACATTGTCTAGTGAGTCTAATTGGACAATGAAGAGGTATCTGCTCTAGAAGATAGGGGCTCTTAATTAAATTATTTATAACTTTATACAAAAAACATAAAACATAATATATAACTAAACTAACTAAACTCACCATCTCACCATTTCCCCGTAGGGGTAGGCAGAGAGGATATGTAGTTATATTTTGTGGCTGCACATGCTTTAGTTAGATCAACCAAAAATCGTTTTTTTTTAAAAACTTTTAGTTTAATAAGTACAATATTCAAAGTTTTTGCTGTTAATTTGCAAGAATATTTAACTGGTTATAACGAAAAGTCCAGAAGTAAAGTAAGTAGAATTGAATTGCAAATATTCCCAGAAACCCACCGCACCGGATGCATATTTATGATCAAACTTTAAATAATCCCAACTGCTGTAGCCGGTTTAATCCTGTGGAACTATCAAACGAATTTAAACATTATATTTGTAAATAATAATCCTTTAGCGCCTCAAAAATAAATCATTTATAATGTTGCCGCTAGTTTCCGTTCAAATTTTGAAGTCCTGGTCCAATAATTATCAGAATTCTGTCGCCGGGAACCTGATGCTTTGTAAAATTGGCAATCATGGTTAAGGCTCTAAGAAAACATACTTACGTAGTGTAAGGCATGGTGCAGCGAGCCAAAACGCTTTCGCTTAGTGACAGTTAATATTAAAAAATGCTGGCGGCCGATCGTTTAATCTGAAGGCAGTTGAGGTACGATATGCTCTACATAGGGAGCGAAATGTATTTATGATGATGATGGTAAATGTAGTTTAATTTTTTTCTCGGAATGCAGTAGGTAAAAGAAAACAAAAATAGGAAACTATCGATCGGTGTCATTTGCTTTTCTATCGATGCATTACTAATCGAGATACAAACTGTTTTTTCTTTGATAAAAGTAATTTTTTGTTTTTTTGTTTGTTGTAGAAACATCATTTACAAATAATGAAAAGAAGGACAAAGTTAATAAATCGAAAATTAAAGCCAATTTACAAGTTTTCATAAATTATTATTATTAACAGAATACAAACAAAATACATAGTTATATAAATAAATCTTTTCTTTTTTTTAAGTAAAAAAGAAACATTAATGAGCTTCGCTGCATAATATTTTTACCGCTAAGCCTTATTTACATCAACCTTCCCAAGCTGATATACACCCAGTGTTTGATGTTAATTTGTTCAATCAAGTGACAAACCCATGCGGTAGTGTAAACGGTTGGACCCACCGGATGTGACCCCTAAAAGTAAAGTCAAACAGGAAGAACTCTCCCTAACGAGAATCCTGTGGCCAGTAATTTCCGGAAATCAAGCGGAAATGCACGAATACATTGGGAAATTAAGAATTTTGTAACAGGAAGTGGGAAAATATATAATGAATATTGCTAATATTGGTGAGGCAAAAATTTATGTCGCTTTCATTTTTCGTTTCAAATAAAGATTTATTACAAATTAAATACGAACTTGTACAAAAATACTCCGATTTTAACTTCTTTTATAATGTAAAAACTTCCTAATTAGAACACTTTTGTCAGAAGAGCAGGAAAAATTTCTATACCCATTAAAAAGTTTACAAAATCAAAAGGCAAGACATCAAAGGAAGATTTTATTCCTTAATTAAGAATGCCTTTGAAACTGCTAAAAACTTTTCTACAAAATAATCATCACCTCCAATCGTGTTGCTGAATTCCAAAAAACAAGCTTTTACTCTGAAGCTAGCTTTATACTGGACATTTAACTGCGCAGTTTTCGAACAAGAAACTGTGCAGTTTTCTGATTAAGAAACTGTGCAGTATACTGTCCCGTCTAAAGAGGGTTTAAACTTATGTAAAAAAATATAGACGTATGCAAAATATTTTTTAAAAAGAAAACATCTTAAAAAAAATAATGATAATTTTTCATTTAAATCTATGCTGTTACTTTGATAATAAATTTACTAAATGGGTTTGTTTGAATGTTCACCTTTTAAAATGGGCACATTTTTGTATTTTTTTTTCGTTACAAGTTTTAGTGGGTTTTGAAATTCAATGACTCGGAAAACATGTTGGTACAAGAAATCGTGTTTTAAATACAAGCGTGAATGACTTTTAAAAAGAAAAACATAAATAACATTTCAGTGAATGAATACAGTTTATAACTTTGAAAAATTAAATGTAATTAACTTAAAAATAAAGGTGGGGGAAGACAAAAGAAAAAAATTGAAGAATACAAATTCTCAATTTTTCAATTTAACATAAGACGTAATAAAATAGAAAAAAAATCATTCGGGATGTAGAGAAAATCTTGAAACATAATTTCACATAATTATTCCATGCTATATTATATCTTACACTCCCATGAGTTACATTACAACTCATTTCGGAGCATGGTAATTAATATATGGATAAACGTATTTGAGGCAAGACATTTTGAAATTACAAGAAAATATATAAACACACAAATCCCTTAAAATACTCAATCATCACTCTTCACGAATTGAACGTATAAGGTGCCTAGGCAAAATTAGATGCTGTCTAAAATTCTCAGCCATACAAGTATCTACATAGACTAACATATTTCTTACATGAGCCAAAAACGAAAAATGGCAAAAATATAAACGTATAACATGCAAAATGGAATTTAAACCAAAACACAACCTTTGGATATCGATTTATTCGTGCTAAACAATCTTCTAACCCTTTCTTGATGTGAATAAGAGCAGAAATATCGTCATATTTCAATGCTGTGGTCTATAATATAATACTACAGTTAGACCTTAGATCATACAATAAAATTTTACCGGTTCTCAGTAGAATGGTCAACGGACAAGTACCGGACGGAATGTCTCCGCAATATGGATGTGTCCGGGAAAAAAGCGGTAAGACACATTACTAAAATAATATTATTTACTTTTTTTTTTTTAATTTTATAAAAATGGAATCTATGCAATCTTATGATATTTGCACATAATATTTCAATTTGTAAATACTATTTCCAATTAAGCCTAAGCGACTTGTGGTGTAGTGGCGGAGTAAGGATTTGAACCGAGAATTTCTAGACGGCGACGTTCAAAAATATTATTAAATCATTTACAATTGGCACCTAAGGCTATGTTACGTTATGTTGTGGTGGCATCTAAATTTTAATATGATTCAAACTACTAAGAACTCGAAGAAACCATGGATGCAGATTTCAAAAAACTAATCTCTGAAGTACAAGTCATTCAGAACAGAGCTCTAAGAAACATCCTTGGTATCCCAAGAGATTCACATGTCAAAGATATTTATCGACAAACAAAAATACTTCCGTTCAAAACTATTCCATTGCATGATATCACTAATACTATTTTGAATATCATCATAAATTCTTCGTTTCACACTAATCTAAAGTACAAGTTCAATTACGATATCCACAGCCATAACACACGAAACTCTAAAAAAACTATACGTGTCGAAATCTCATTCAACTAAATTTGGCGTAAAATCTTTAGAAAGCATTGCCCGCACTCAATTCAATAAACTACCAAACGAAATTCAAAATCAAAAGACGGCGAAATCCCAAAACAAAGCACTAAAAGACTACTTTTTAAATATTTTTATTAATAATGATAATGGCTAATTTTTCTATATTGTTCCTTTTGTTCCTTTTGTGATTATTGTTCCTTTTGTGATTATTGTTCCTTTTGTGATTTATTGTATTTTTAGATTTAGCATTGTTAACTCTGTAATCTGAAGTATTGTAATATTTAGTCTTTCTTTTTCTAATATCTGTCCCAAAATGAGTTTTGTAACTCAATTGGGAGTGCAAAGTATTTTGTACAAATCTTTCTCTAATTCAAATTATTCATTCAATTGTATTTATTGGTTTCTCTCTCTCTCTCTCTCTACAACACGTGGATTTTGTCTGGATTACTATTTTCATGTATTCTCTTTTTAACAGGTAAGTCTTGGAGGATTTGCTCTATTTCGCTGTATATAATTTATCTAGGTTAACGGACTAACTAACTAACCATCACGCCATTTCCCCGAAGTGGTAGGCAGAGAGGATAGAACGCCACACCACTCTGTCCTGGCATACTTCTCTTGCTTCCTCCACATTCATACATCTTCTCATGCACGCACGTCGATTATTCCGACTTCTTACATGCCCACTTTCAAGCACTTGTTTTACTTGATCATGCCATGTCTTTGCCGGCCTTCCTCGACTTCCACATCCAGGCATAGTCGCATCATATATTTTTTTAGCCGTTCTTTCATCATCCATTCGCTCTACATGACCGTACCATCGTAAAAGACCTTTCATAATTTTGTCGATAATGCTTATCTCAGCCTTGTATTCTGCTCTAATTTCAACATTAGTGCACCTATCATACATAGTTTTACCACACATTCGCCTGAGAGATCGCACTTCAGCTGCATTCAATCTACTTTCATCCTTCTTTTTCCAACTCCATACATTATCTAGGTTCATATTTTATATTAAGATGAATGTCATATTTCTAGATAATATTAAATTTCTTTAATATAAAATAAACGCCGATATGTCAGCACTTGAAAATGCCTGCAAAAATATAGCTATTTAATTATTAAAATTTGGTATGCAAAATATTGTTTTGTAAATTATAAATTCTAAATTTGTGTAATACAAACTTGGCTCTATTGTACTAATCACGTAAATATTTAATTATGTTTAATACTACAAAGTGTAATAATACTACAATGCCCTGACTCGACACGGACTATCTAGTGAGTCGGGGCCAGATCATTGGCATGGGTCTCTACTGATTGAGTCGCCATCCCATTATTGTGAATATATTATTGTAAAAAGTGTAATAATAAATAAATAAAAATAAATAAATAAATAAACTTAAACTCATGTCATGATTGTCTTACTTCGTTATTTTATATATTTTTTAATTGCATTTTTAATTTTTTTTTAAATAAATCTTAGAGGCTTGCATTCAGCACCTAAAGGTTTGGAATAAAAACTTTATTATTACAATTATCGAACGGTATTTCCAAAAATGTTGATTAAACCTTTAAGCCACTCGTGATTTAACTAACTAACCATCACGCCATCAGGTAGAGAGGATAGAACGCCATACCACTCTGTCCTGACAGACTTCCTTTGCTTCCTCTACATTCATACATCTTCTCATGCACTTACGCCGATTATACCGACTTTTCACATGTCCACTTTCAAGTAGGTACTTGTCGTACTTGGTCATGCCATGTCTTTCTCGGCCATTCGCGGATTCTACATCCAGGTACACTTGCATTTAATTTTCTTTTAGCCGTTCTTTCATCAATCATTCGCTCCACATGACCAAACGTAAAAGCCCTTTCTTAATTTTGCCGATAATGCTTATCTCAGACTTGCACTCTGCTATATTTTCATGATTTACTTGTATACGATAGTACGATTTCGAGGGTTAGTCATATCTACCTAAACGCTTTTGATATGTGGGGCGGTATTGAAATCCAATTTTTATATCCCTTCGCAAATTTCTTGTTATTAAAATGAGAAGGCCTGGGCACGTCTGAACGTCCCATAAAGGCCTTATAGCACCGCCATCTTGGATCCGGAATGTCAGAAACTGTACGTGCAGTGGAACTCGGCCCTTGTTTTCTGAATAATATACAGGACCCTCCCATATTATTGTAATCACTTCATTCTCTCGCCTTTTCGTGCGGTGGGTACCAAAATACTTTTTTAATTAAATATGTTTTTGGGTTCATTAATTTTATTTTATTCATTCGGAAGAAAAACAGCTAAATACTCGCAAATAAGAAGAGAAGATAGTAGAATACTTTCATTTGAGGATTTTACATTTGTGAAGACACAGGACAGCCTTTTGTAGCATTAAGTTTTATAGCTGTTAAGTATGTAAAAATTAAACGTGATTGAATTTTCAGTTCAACATATTTATTTATATTGAATAGCCATAAGTATGAATTGAAAATGTTATTAAAAAAAGAGAAATAATATAGTTAAATTGTAAGAACTTTAGGTCTTTTCACATAATATTATATCCGTGACTGAAAGAAAATTTAGGTTTTCATTTATGCTTGATTGTTAATAAAGATTAGGGCACCATAACTAAAAATTTCTGATGAACCTCGAAAGAATGAAAGTTTAGATTAAAGCAGATGAAAAATGTCGTCAACTAAAACAAAGTTTTCATAAAAAAAGTTCGAAAGTACTTGCAATCATTCGACCAGAGACTGTAAATGTCAAATCCGTGATAAACGAAGTTTTATATAGGTGATATACCTTTTTGTTTTTGACATATTGGCATAATTTTGTGACGTACCATATTTTATTTACTACGTTCTAAACCTTTGTTTCAGCGAACATCACTATATAAACTCTAGTTTTATGAAGACGTTTTATATTAAAATTTTATTGAGATTGATGCTACGATAATTTAAAAAAAACTAACTTATTTTCATTTATTTTTATTTAAATGTCTTTCCAAGCAATAATTCTATAACTGGAGTACTTAAAATATGTTAGATCCATTTTTTTTTAAATAAAATAAAAAATAACACAATTTGAAATCTCAACATAGACGAGAAATTTGGAAGGGAATATGGATATCTAGGCGTTTACAGGGCTTATGACCTGTCATTGGCTGGGTTAAGTGGCCACTTGATGTATTACAACATTCCCCATTTCACCTAGTATTTGATATCCATATCTGCCAATCTACAATAAAATGGCGCGACGCTTCACATGTGAACACTCTCTGTCATCCATTGAGAAAATTGCTAAGCATTTCAGCAGAAACTTTTATGATTGCAAGTGAGATTCTTACCGAATTATATCACCTACTAGGAAACGCCTGAAGATGAATCTTCAATTTGTTATACTTATAACTTTTACTAGCTAATTTTTATAAACAACATTTTGAGTGTGTCCAAATACTTGTAGACAACTATTTACAAGTATTTGGACACACTCAAAATGTTGTTTATAAAAAATATCAGTTCCAATCCGAAGTCCTCGACTCTAGCACTAGACCACAACCAGATTGTTAAATTATTTTATCTATTTTATGTACATAGTATTTTCCTATTAACAAGGCATCAAATTCCCGGCGTCCGCGTCCGTCCCTACTGCTGACATTTAAGGGACGTGCACCTGACTTGGAAAGACGCCCAGATGACGGTCGATCGCTTAGCTTGAGAGCAGATTGTGAAATCCATATGCTTCATATAGGGGGCAGATATAGAATGAATGCATTAATGTTATGGTCCCTAGAACAGGCAGTTTTTCTACTAATACGGGATCCCAATAACTATTAACTAATGTAAACTATTATTTTTTGCTACAATTGATATCTCAACAGAGACGATCAGTTAGGAAGGTAATATGGATATCTAGGGGTTTACAGTGCTTATGACCTGTTTTGTCTACTAATATTTGGACACACGCAAAAGTGTGTTTAAATTATTGTTTGATTTATGTATATAGTTTAAGTGGGGTATTAGAAGCTAAGGTAGTAATAAGTTCTTCTGTCACTAAACTGCATAATCTCCATAACTAATTTGCATAGGAATCCATGGCATCGGAATACACGGAATAAAAGACAAGGCTTTAAGCAAAATATAAATAGCTGCAATTGCTGAAATATTAATAAACAGATGTTTTATTAATTTATACGTACACAAATGCCTAAATAATAATAAAATACTTAGTTGATTTACCTACAAAAAGCAAGAAAAATTTTGGTATCTTTCTTTGATCTTGTATATTTATGATCGGAAGGTTCACATTTCAGTATTTAAAAGTTTATTCTTGAAGCCAAAAAGTATTCGGAAATAAAATTCAGAACTTTTATTTTAATTTTATTACCGAACGAACTCTAGTTACGGTGTAGGAGTATACATAATGTAAAATGAACGTGGTTTTATCTTAAGTTACGGAAAACGAGAGCACGAATAATGATTTTAATGTTCAAAAACGGAAAAATTCGCTTAAAATTGTACCTAAAAAGTTATTCAAAGTTACTTGTAATACTTAAAGTTTTTTGGTGAAAAAAGGTTTTTAATTTTTTTTTGTACATGTTTAAATAAATTGCATAAAAAAATATCTGCCATATTTTAATTTTATGAACCTAGCAAGATAGTTTTAACCGTGTTGTAGTGTAGTGGTTAGAGTCGCGGAGCCTGGATAGGAATCCCTAGGTTTATATCCCAATATACTAGAACCTGTTACCTGCTTCTACTGCCTTATAAAGCAAGTATTTCAATATTTCGGTATATCGTAACGCATTAAATATGTCCGCTTTATAAATAAAATAATAGTGAAAAAAGTTTTCTCTTCGTTTTACGTAAGAAATAATATTGCTTTATTTGAAAGTAGCCTATCCCAACACCTTCTATTTTGGCAAGTATCTACACAGTGGATTATACAGTCTTTCGACGGTGGAATTTGATTGTAGTGTTGTGAAATTAACCCTAGGAAGCATATATTTTTTGAAAATTTGTATGGAAACGCGCCTTTTAATGAATTCTTGTTCTAAGATTTGTAATATTTCATTATTTCATGACAAAGCAGACATAATTCAAGTAAAAATCTATAAATTCAAAAGTCATTTAATCTTCGTTCCGAATCCTTTCAAGAGATTATTTCTTCTCTCCAAGGAGTTCCTGAAGGTTTTATTAGCATTATGTACTCGTAAATTTGCCGTAAATTGTTAACGTTTAAAATAAGGCAGGATAAATAGACTCAGCTTTCCAATTCCGGAGTTCCGTTAGAGCCTTTAATAATTTTCAGCGAAAAATTGACCCCTTTCGCGAGTGGGACCGAAAGATAAGGGATTAAATGATAAATCAAACATAAAATAATGAGAAAGAATGATGAAGAGCCATTTCTTATGTATAAGAAAGAAGAGACGGGATTTACTACAAAGAAGCTTAATTCCTTGGCTGGTAATTAAAATTCTGATAAAAAAATTAATAAGTCACGATGAAGCGGCAAGAAATTATGATTTTTCTTTCGCAAAAAACAAATAATAGGTCGTTTTATTAAGTACCTACGAATAATGAAAAAATCGCCGCTTCTTGAAAATGAAGATAATTGGTACTTTATTATTGCAAATACTTGCGAAGTTGTACTTTTTAAATAATTATGATGACATTAGTATGATGCAGTTACCAGTTTGAATAACTACTTCTTCTACTTTCCCCTTATCCGCACATAGGCATATCGTGCATAGGGCACTGCATTTTATTACATAAAGGTAAGTTACGCTTCAGAACCAGTTCATGAAATATTAATATGAAAATTACATGTAAATTTTTTTTTTTTTTTTTTTTTTATTTCAAAAGAAAATTTTTGTTTACATGGATATACATTTAAACACATAAATGTACAATAAAAAATATATATATATATAAACAAAAATCCCACCAAGGCATAGCCTGTTTGTGGGTATACTGTGAAAGTCATACAGTGTGCACGTGGCAAAAGAGAAAGATAAAGTTAAAAAAAAGAAATGGAAAAATAGCAGATTATATAAACAAGATAGTCAAAAAACGAATGAACACAAGATATTGGTATCTTTATACCGGAAGAAGAAGAGGGGAAATAATTATAATATATAAAATAAAAAAAATAAAAATGACGTAGATTATGTTATAGTTATTGTCTTTAAAGTAAGAATGATTCTGTTAATTATTTAATATGTCATGTTTCCCCTACGGGAATCGAACCCGCGACCTTATGCACGGTAGCCAAATGCGCTACCACTATGCTACGAGGCGGAAATTTTTATTAAAGGAACACAATATTTGATATAATTATTTATTCATACTGTTAATTGTTATAAATGTATGATGTGTTTATTTTATAAATAAAGCTATTACTAAAAAAATATATATGCAAAAGGTAAGTTGTGCTGCAGCTATTTTTTAGGAAAAAGTCGTTGCAATATTTGTACATACTTGTAAAATAAATTATTTTATTGCTACTACAACTTATTTTATTGCTACTACCCTTATTTAGGGCACTGCATTTTATAAATTATTTTACGAAGGCATTTATTTTTTATCTAAGGGATAAAGCATGTAATTAAGTTAAATATAACTAATGTCATGATTATAGGTAGGCAGTTAAAATGCACCTTTTTAATGTTCTACATAGAAAAAAAATAAGAAAAATTACATTGAAAATTAATGGAAAACACTCAAATCACATTTTCTTCAAACTTATCTCCAATGGTACTTTTATTAGAAAACAGGTTAGTAAAAGGACGAGGAAAAGAAATACATATACTAGGTAATCATTTGATTTTTGGATAAATCAAAACACACTGAGTTTATGAAATAGCGAAATCACTTACCTTGTTTTAATATTGCTAGTAATTACTTAGAAAGCTCCCAGAATGATTGATTCCGCTTCTTCAAATTACCATGGTTATATTTTTAGAATAACCAATACGAAAAATCTGAAATAAAAACAAAAAAATACATTATTGTGACTGATTAGAATCATCATCATACCATATCCGCTCCCTATGTGGAGCATATGGAATGGCTTGAAAAAACTACAAGGCACTACTACTCTCCCTTATCCGACACCAGTGGTGCATAGGGTACTGAATTGGGTTCTTCCTGATTTTTTATTATTTATTTTAAAAAATTGATTGAAAAATAACAATATCAAGGGATTTAAAAAAAAAAATTACGATGCCATATGAATTTTCTAGCGCGGTTTAAAATAGCGCTTTTTCAAATCGCTCGCAAAATCCTCCATTTGGCGCGCATGCGGCGTGACGTCACAGCAATATAGGCGCTCACTACGGAATGAATTTCACGCCTTTCACGGTGGACGGGTATGACGTCATTAGCCAATAACGGGCGTTAAAAATCATTCGTATTCTCGTGTTTTTAAAACATAAATTTATGAATGAAAACAAAATTTTTGATCATTGTGTTTTATATCGTTGGATTTGTAAAAATATACTTTAAATATTTATAACGTTTTCAAGGATATTCATGCTATCGGGAAGAACCCTATTGGTACACTAAGTGCACTGAATCTTAAAAAAGGCCTATCTTGCGCTTTAGCGCCAGTCCAAGGTATCACATATGAAATATTTTTATCTGGAAATCAAATACTTATAGTGACATTGACATACCCAATTTACCCAGCCAATCAATGATAGGGAGTAAGCTCGGTAAAATCTCTACAATACCATCTCAAACTTCATGGATTTTGTTGACATTATTTTAGTATTTGCCTACGGTAAAAAAACTAAAATACCTACCTACTAGTAGGTAGTATCTAGGTATATTACAATGAAGCAAAGGGAATGAATTATTTATTAATAATTTAAAAGTTATCTCAGATTAAATACACTTAAATACCATCTCATTCAGCTTAGTGCGGTAATACAGTGTCCTGCGCACCGTTAGATGTGATTAAACGAAAGCAATGAAGGAAAGACACTTAGGCCTACTCGCTTAAATATAATTTTAAAAATAACTTCTCTCTAGCTTATGGCGTGTGGTGTAAATTTACATAAAGTCCTGCACTGATGGAAATATAAGGGATGAAGTTAGGAGTCACTAAACCCTACTTAGCTATGCATAAGGGATATAACGCATACGTATAATGGGGATATAGGTGTCAGAAAAGAACCATAAAGTGTGGTTATCTTTACTAAGCCTGTATGAATTTCTCCGGAGAGTTTTTTAAATGCATTTGCTTAAAAAATTAACAAATGTTTTTGTTTTAATTAATTACTACTCATAACTACGAAGTGTATGCATCTAATATTAATTTTTAAAGACGTCATTAAACTATTATATAATGATATAATTTAAACATATTTGAAGCAGACCTCTGGGTAGGTCAAGACAGCGTTAAATGGACAATGTGTTAGCTGATCTGGATAAATTGGGTAAAAGGAATGGGGAGATGTCGTATTTTTTTTTAAATTCCTTTTTTTTTTAATAGAAATGAATATTTGATTTTTTTCTCTGAAAAATAATAAAAATTAAATTCAAAAGATTCTTCGTTAAAAAATATTTGAAAACGGAGCTTATAAAAACGGATTGACCGCGAACAGATGCTTTTAAAGCACCCGTCTCCTAAGCGCACAAAAACGGTCGTACTGAATTGGCTTTGTATTTTTTTCTATTTTAGGCGCTACTTATATCAAAACTTATCATAACAAAAATGTTATAGACATCTTACCATATAATGACCTGTTTTGGCGGGAAATCGCAATTGCGGTATTTTAAAAATTAATTACGGACATAAATTATGATGAAAAAAATAATTTTTTTAATTCGTATATATTCGATATAAATCACTTTTTTTTAATTCTCCCGTATTTCAAGGTGGAATGTCATTGTTAAGGACGCCATTTAGCTATTTTAGAAAAGCATTATAGTGAAATATTTTCAGCCTATTATTGCTTACCTATTCAATTTTTCAATACTTTTTTACGGTCTAGCGTTTATTTAATTGATACAATAAGATACATAAAAACGTTGTCATGTTTTTCTTTGTGATGAAAGAAATCTATCTCATCGCTTGGCAGACCCTCTAAAGGTCCAACCTCAATGAAACTGACCGTAAACCAATCCAAATGATATCTAAACAACTCGAATGTGACCTCTTTTATTGGATCATCCGCATTTTATATTATGCTGGATCGAAAAACCTCCCTAAAGTGGTTATTAATGTACAAGGTAATATATTTTTTATAATGTTTTGTATGAATACTTTAAGTTGTATTAACGATGAATAACGATTTATTGGTCAATTATTATTTTAAATATTAGTAGTTCAAACCTTGAATGGTCTTTTTTACAGTTGGCATCCCAAACCCATAGTAGGTTCCGTGTTTGATTCCAGCTGAATCACAAAAATAATAATAGAGATGCTAGGCATCGAGCCCATGTGGTTGGTGTGATTGAGGTTTATAAAAATACATATTCAAGGGGAGAGACGGTAAAAGAAATCGAAGTTAAAATGAAACTTTCTTTTTCTTACACCTGTGGTTAGAAAATATTATAAATGTAAAATGTTAAGCAATACTAACATAAATACAAGTAATAATATTATGTGGCTGATTTTAGATCCTTTTTAAGTCACCTAGGTATTTTAAATAATATTTTTTTTAACACTGTAAAACAGGTAGGCAGTTGATGTTTAAAAAGATCCTTGGTCAAAACTTATCAATACAAATATTTATAAAATATAAATTACACCTAGATGTAAGCGAAGAATTATTAACTATTTATGGAGAGAAAATTAATCAAATCCCCCGTCTCTTCTAAGAGGTCGTACAATTGCAATTACAGAATGCAAACTACCTACGTAAGTTTAATCCGTCTTTGAGATATCTATTGCAAACTATTCCAATTAATGTTATTAGATTTATCCGTCCAATTCTATGGGGAACTCATTCAATAATAAACCAACCACCGTAGCATCTCTTTTGCAAGTGATGTTTTTTGTACTTCCCCGGATAATATAATCAACTATGATTGACTCATAGTTGATTATATTATCCCTGGAGTTCTGGTACCAACCCTTATGTATGGTAGTGAAGCGTGGTATTTGAAAAAGAAGGATGAAAGTAGACTGAATGCTGTTGAAATGCGATCTCTCAGGCGAATGTGTGGTAAGAATATGTATGATAGGTGTACAAATGTCGAAATTATACTTGAAAGTGGACATGTGAAAAGTCGGAATAACCGGCGTATGTGCATGAGAAGATGTATGAATGTAGAGGAAGCAAAGGAGTCTGTCAGGACAGAGTGGTATGGCGTTCTATCCTCTCTGCCTACCCCTACGGAGAAATGTCGTGATGGTTAGTTAGTTATGATGGACTCTAAAGTAGTATTTTGTTAAGTTGCACGCTATTTTGAATAATATGTATGTATTTTACGCTTGTATTTTATGCCTTCCTTAATAACGTACTATAAAGGTATTATTAACATAGTTTTTCCTAACAATTTCGTTTTGCTTATAATAACATGATCAAGATACACTGCACTTGGTGTACCAATTAAGTACTAAAATTATCATATACGTTTTAGTTTTATAATACAGTTCGAGGTTTATATAGGGTAAAAGGTAGATCCCATTTGGTCACATAAACCGGCATGAATCGCCTGAAGCAAAACAAACTCGTTTTCATGACAATATGACTATGAAGACATTATCTGACTATGCAAATAGAGATTCCCTAAGGCAAAAATGGTTTTATGTTCGCAATCGTTTGTGACTGTGAATTTAAGTAAAGTTAATGTAAAGGAGAGTTTCATTCTTGGAATTTTTTTTAAATTTTTTTTTATGATTCTCAATAATGTTATCATCATCATACCATATCCGTTCCCTATGTGGAGCATTTGGATTCCACAAACGATCGGCCGCCAGTTTCCGTGCATCCTCCCAAGTCAGTTTGACGTTCCGCAGCTCTGACGCAAACTGCCGACGGATTGTCAACAGTGGGCGTCCAGGACGCCGAGAACCTGATGCCTAGTAAAATAAGCAAGCATGGTTAAGGCTCTCGGGAGGCATACGTACATACGTAGTATATGACCCAGCCAGCCGAAACGCTTTCGCCGGATGACAGTAGATACCAAGCGTCTGTTGCCCCGTGACACAAAAAAACTGCATTTTATGCAATTTACTGTAATTTATATAAAAATTATCATAAAACACCTCAAGGAACATTTTTGAGAGATATTTCAATTGATCCATACTTTTTCTTGATAAAAATGAGAGAGAGATTTTTTATATATGTGAGTTTCACGTTTTGTTGGCAGTGTTTCAAGAAAAGCACTGTATTTTGTACTCTACATCTCTTTTATTCTATACCCAATTTCAGTAAAGCCTTTTATTGGACCCTAACATCAATCTTGTAAAGGCCGTTTGACTCAGAACAGTTTGAAGAATAAACCTGAACTATGATTTAGTGATTTTAGCTTGGGAAATCCCAGATGAAGACGTTTTTTCTAGATTTTTTTGTTAGTAAACTATAAAGGTAGGGCCGGTTTAAGTGAAAAATAGACCAATCTGATTTTGAAGATCGTTAAAGGATAACAATTGACATCTCGACAGAGACGAGAAGTTTGGAAGAGAATATGGATATCTAGGCATTTACAGGGCTTATGACCTGTCATTGGCTAGGTTAAGCGGCCATTCAATGCATTACAACATTCCTCATTTCGCCAAATATTTTATATCCATATTTGCCAATCATCAGAACTTGTATATCTACAGTGAAATAGCGCGATGCTTCACATGTGAAAACGCTCTCTCTTCTATTGAGAAATTGCTTAGCATTTTAGCGAAAACTGTATGATTGTATGTGAGATTCTTACCGAATTATAATACCTACTAGGAAACGCTTGAAGACGACTTTTCAATTTGTTATGCATACAACTCTTACCAGCTATTTTTTATTAACAACGTTTTAAGAACGAAGATATTTTGAAAAAATGACTTATTCCAATATTGTTTTAATAATTTCACAGGAATGTAGCAATCCCGTACATATATTTTTTTGTTGTCTAATAATATCAGATTGAGAATTAAAATAATATGGAAATTATGGGTACAAAATAACTATGCTATTTATCAAAATTTAGAACCCGCTTTCTTAACGCCTTTTTTCCGAGTAAACTTCCTTAAGTATTTATAGGTAAGTAGATTTTTTGCGTTTAAGCATTCTCTACACCCATTAACATGGAATCCAATACTCAGGTTAGTGGAAAAGGTGCGTAATAATGTGTAGGGTAATTTATCCCAAGATTCTGTGGAAAACGTAGGAATTTCCATCCCAAACCTTTCATGGTAATGACTCCATATCCCCTTATGGTGAAGCTAAATAGTGTACTGAATTTGGATTGCTTCATCTAAATCTATTTTGGTGACTATTAGTAAAATTATTATTCCTTCCGCATATCGCTTACCGTGTCGAAGGAATTGGTCGGCCGATCGAGTATAAAATCAAAATCTGATCTTGTAGTAACCAGATGTTTAATCCAGTAGGTACCTACTTGTTAATATAAATTAATGTATGTAAACCACACCCACCCCCTACAATACAATTTAGCACTTTCTCCGCTCTCAAAACCTAGGTTTTTTTTTGTGTATGGTAATAAATTAATTTTTTCGTTAATCTTGTAGATGAAATATACTGAACTTTCTGAAACTATTCTTTTCAAATACAACTTAAGTGGTGTCAAAAAAAGTTTGTAATTTAAGTACGTGTACTTTTTTAAAGTAATAAATTAAAATTTATTCTATAAAACATGCTATCAGCTATTGATATATGCAGTATAAATGCACTTTAATTAAATATATGAATATTTCGGCAAAACACGGATAAAAATTAATATTTAAAATTAAATTATATACATTGAAAAAATACAAATCAGATTAAATAAATGCTAACATAAAGATACAGGTGAAAATAGAATAAAATATTACATGTTGTATATTATAAATTAATGATCTATGTAAGGTACATTAATTGTCATAATATGAATCCATCCAAGATATGAATCCATAGCAATACATCTATTGTCATAAAATCGTCAAAAATGCACTTATCTGATTATTGTCTCTATATTAACTACCAAATCCACATTTTCATAATCCGATTTTATTGCGGTTATAACATTTTTACTCCGTATGAGGTCGTTAATTAGATTTATAACATTGATAAGATCCAAACATAATATTTTATTCACGCATTAAAGATGTGTGTATTTTTATGCCCTCAAGCTCAAAAATATCGATATGGCGAACGTGTGGCATAAATACATGACATAACTTTTTCTGGAAAAAACATAGGAATAACGAGTATAAGAGAGAAAAAGTGCTATCTCAATCACGTATTCTTGGGACGAGAATGATTGATCTATTCGAGATTTTTCTTAGTAATATCGAATATTTTTTTGACTTGTTCGTGGTGACATAAGACATTTTGCAAAAAAAATATAAAAAGTCATAAAAATACCAAGTCTCATTTTTGTAATAAAATATTATTATTAAATCGAAGGAAGGGCAATGCTCTTTGATTGTTCTTTTTGTGCTTATTATCAGTAGAACAAAAACATTTTAATAAATTATTTATTAATTTTATTTCGTATAAATTTTGAAAATACAACTTATAATATAAAATGCAATAAAAAACTATTAAAATTATGTTTCCCTAAAACACGTTCCTGTTCTTGGGAAGTGACTTACATTGAAACTCATATTTATTCATTGAGTATGTAGCTTAGAGAAATAATACAATTTTTTTGTCTTAGGTATGTAGTATAAAACAAATATTTGTGTATCATATTCTATTGAAATATTTTGGACTCTTAAAAAAGTACATTACATTAAAATCTAACATAAAAAAATATAATACATTAAAAAAATATCGTAATTAAATTATAATTTTTCAGACATTGCCTAGAATCACGCAAACTAAATAGCCCTCTAGCTTATTTCTGCCCATACAAGTATTTGAAAGGCCTCCAACTAGTTTCTTATTCTCCAAAAGAAAAGTTTATGAGAATATGTACTGCTTCTTAATAAATTATTCTTTCTTACCTTTTTATGTATTAGATTTATCATGAAAGTTTATTACAACTCGTGAATTCGTAAAATCACAATGAATTTTATATGTCGTGAAAAACTCAATTCATTAATCGTGTATTCTGGAAGCTTCTTTCGAAGAGTTGGTATAATTTGAAAGGGTTTTTTTTACGTTCAATTAGTCTATGCCCAATATTTTATTCTGTACATATATTATACCAATATGCAGAATCAGCGTAATTATTCAAAGTTCTTAGTAATATTATTTACTTTTTGTAAAATACTAGCTGACCTGGCAGACGCTTGATGTTTTTCTTCCCTTTCTGGCAGGGTGGGCGATGTTTGAAATGCTTGAAAGTGGTCACGTGAAAATTCGGAATAATCGACGTGCGTGCATGAGAAGATGAGTGAATGTGGAGGAAGAAAGGAAAGTGTGCCAGGGTGTGACAGAGTGGTGTGGCGTTCTATCCTCTCTGCCTACCCTGAGGGAAAATGGCGTGATGGTTCGTTAGTTTGTTTTTTATTTTATTTATTTATTCATATAGTCATACATAACATAATACATTTATTTAGTACTTTAACTGTCTAACTAGGGTTGTTACCCCGTTCTAAGACAGTCAAATATATGGCTTTTTAGTTATAAATACATTTTCATGTTACAAGTTACAAATTCAACATTTTTGGTTTTTTTTTAAAAAAGAAACAAGATCATTTATCACTGAAAAAAACACTTGGTAAAAACATATTTGAATACAAAGTAAATAATAATTAAGAGAAAAAAAAGAAAAAAAAAGTATTAAGTAAAAAATGTTTTAAGGACATTGTAAAAATGAATATAGTAGTAAAAATGATATCTTAAAACATTCAGTTCTAAAACACAGGTAATAAATACAGTAATGAGGATCTCAAAAGTTAGAAAGATGTTTCTTTTGTTTCAAGTTCTTAACTACATATGGGAACTAAACTTATTTTATTGCCAAATGGTGCATAAACTATTATAATTAGTATTAAATTATAAGCCACGGTACGCTTTAAGTGGCCAACTTCAGGAGAGTCGGCAATTTGGGTGCAGGAGTGGGATAGTACAAGCCTAGCTGCTGTGCGCGGATGGCCCACTTCAGGAGTCGGCAGTTTGGGTGCAGGAGTGGGATAGTACAAGCCTAGCTGCTGTACGCGGATGGCCAACTTCAGGAGTCGGCAGTTTGGGTGCAGGAGTGGGATAGTACAAGCCTAGCTGCTGTACGCGGATGGCCAACTTCAGGAGTCGGCAGTTTGGGTGCAGGAGTGGGATAGTACAAGCCTAGCTGCTGTACGCGGATGGCCAACTTCAGGAGTCGGCAGTTTGGGTGCAGGAGTGGGATAGTACAAGCCTAGCTGCTGTACGCGGATGGCCAACTTCAGGAGTCGGCAGTTTGGGTGCAGGAGTGGGATAGTACAAGCCTAGCTGCTGTAAGCGGATGGCCCACTTCAGGAGTTGGCAGTTTGGGTGCAGGAGTGGGATAGTACAAGCCTAGCTGCTGTACGCGGATGGCCCACTTCAGGAGTCGGCAGTTTGGGTGCAGGAGTGGGATAGTACAAGCCTAGCTGCTGTACGCGGATGGCCAACTTCAGGAGTCGGCAGTTTGGGTGCAGGAGTGGGATAGTACAAGCCTAGTTGCTGTACGCGGATGGCCAACTTCAGGAGTCGGCAGTTTGGGTGCAGGAGTGGGATAGTACAAGCCTAGCTGCTGTACGCGGATGGCCCACTTCAGGAGTCGGCAGTTTGGGTGCAGAGTGAGTGGGATAGTACAAGCCTAGCTGCTGTACGCGGATGGCCAACTTCAGGAGTCGGCAGTTTGGGTGCAGGAGTGGGATAGTACAAGCCTAGCTGCTGTACGCGGATGGCCAACTTCAGGAGTCGCCAGTTTGGGTGCAGGAGTGGGATAGTACAAGCCTAGCTGCTGTACGCGGATGGCCCACTTCAGGAGTCGGCAGTTTGGGTGCAGGAGTGGTATAGTACAAGCCTAGCTGCTGTGCGCGGATGGCCCACTTCAGGAGTCGGCAGTTTGGGTGCAGGAGTGGGATAGTACAAGCCTAGCTGCTGTACGCGGATGGCCAACTTCAGGAGTCGGCAGTTTGGGTGCAGGAGTGGGATAGTACAAGCCTAGCTGCTGTACGCGGATGGCCAACTTCAGGAGTCGGCAGTTTGGGTGCAGGAGTGGGATAGTACAAGCCTAGCTGCTGTACGCGGATGGCCAACTTCAGGAGTCGGCAGTTTGGGTGCAGGAGTGGATAGTACAAGCCTAGCTGCTGTACGCGGATGGCCCACTTCAGGAGTCGGCAGTTTGGGTGCAGGAGTGGGATAGTACAAGCCTAGCTGCTGTACGCGGATGGCCAACTTCAGGAGTCGGCAGTTTGGGTGCAGGAGTGGGATAGTACAAGCCTAGCTGCTGTACGCGGATGGCCAACTTCAGGAGTCGGCAGTTTGGGTGCAGGAGTGGGATAGTACAAGCCTAGCTGCTGTACGCGGATGGCCCACTCTTGAAGCATTGGTCGAAAATTTAGAATTTTTGACCTAGAATCCTTTTGTTTTTCTTATTTTTATTTCTATTTTCACACAAATAATATCGTTTTTTTTACTTCATTTTATTAATTAATTGATTTATTATATATGATGTATCAACAATGATGCGAAATAAATCATAATAATAATATTTTTGAAGTTATACTTCTTTGCGCCCGTTAGACACTTTGAGGTGGGATGTTGGTCGAGAAACCGCGTCACGCTGATTTTTAAGAGAAAATGGCGCTTAAGAGAAAATGGCGCCACAGTCACTGATGCTTGTATTGGTCTGACTTTAACAGTTGTCATTTCTTTTGTTTATTTACTTCTTACGCGTCATTTTAGCGAATTATCTTTTTAGAAAATACGCTATTGCAATGGCTTCGGTTTTTCTCCATGACTTAAAGATGAAAGAATGATTATAGAAGAAATAACTGATAATGATAATATAGGTGTATAATATAATAATGAAGTCACGTATAATATATTGAATAATATTGAAAAATGTCTTATATTTCATTTATATATCCTGTCTGTTTGTGTGCGTGAGTGGGTGTATGAGAATGGCCAAAGAAGTTTAACTTCCACCGTGTGGTCCGACGCACACCGATTTTTTTTATTATAATTATCATCATGGATAATTTATATAGCGCCGCTTTCGTATGAATATACATACCTCAAGGGCTGCATTAGTAAACAAAGTACATTGTTGAACATTTATTAAATGAAAGCAAGAGGATCAGTCATACGCTTCAGCGCCAGTCGAATAACATAAAATGTGAAAAATTTAATAAATATGTAGGTATATTATTATTCGCCCGATCAGGAATTTAACCCTCAATCTCAGGTTTTTAAGCGTGTTTACCAGTAAACCGCAAGTCGAAAAAATTTACATATTTATGAATGTATAAAAACTACATCAGAAATAGATTGTAGTTCTTGCGTTATGCGGTTATATGCTAATACAGAGCGGAACCGATTATTTATTGCTGTGAATTTATAGTATAAAGAGCCACTTGCACGCGCTCTCAGTATGCAGTTTGCAGTCAAAACCACAGTTTCCCTTATTTGGTATCTCAAATAATGCACTTGCACAACCAGCCAACAATACATTTTAAGAAGTTGTAAGTATTTTTTACGTGCAAATTAGATTTTGCAAAACTAATTCTCAACATAGTTTTAGTTATTTACTTGATTTTCATGTTAAATAAAACCATTAGGTTTTTTTTGGGACATAATAAATTATATTAATAAATAATAATTATAAATAATAATAATTTCCCTTATCCGCACCTAATGGTGCATAGGACACTGCATTGGGACACCAAATGCAGTGTATCTTGATAATTTTTATTGCATAAAGGTAAGATGATCAGTAGGGTGGCCCAAAAATGTTAAATTTACTCTACACCTCAGGGCACCCACTAAGTTTTTTTACTTTAGTTGATAGTAGTTAAGGGCTAAAATTTCAATGTCCTAGGTGGAATAAAAGGCTATGCTCAACGTCTCCAAGGTTTTAAAATGTTTGCAATTTTCCCATACTTCTGTAAAAACAGATTTTTTTGTGAAAGAAATACCAAGAAATGTGTTAAAGAGTTGAAAACATTAGAACTATCAATGGTTGTTTGTGAGGAGTGCTTTTATTCAAGTGATTATTTTGGACTTTTTGTGAAAATATGGCTTTGTTATCTACTATAACACGTCAAGCGGACTCTATGTTTTTGATAGGTGTCAAAGATTTAGAGCCAATATCTAGATTTAATTAGTTACCATTCATCATCAATATTATACTGTGTAATAAACTAATTTACTACTTCCCAGGTAGTTGTACGTAATTTAGAAAAACCCTCGAAATGTCAGATTTTTTCTTAATATTACATACCTTTGAGCACTGTCTTCCAATTAGAATATTAGCTTCAAACTTTACCTGAATACTTGTTTTACCACTGATAAAAAAATTAGTGGGTGCCCAGACATATAAACTAGTTTTGAAAATTTTAATATATATATAATATGGACCACACTAATGATCAGTCTTACGCTTCACTATCACACAAAAAAAAAATTCATGTTGAACCCCTACGGGAATCAAACCCGCGACCTCATGTACAGTTAGTAGCCAAACGCGCTACCACTAGGTATGCCAAGTGGCTAACAATACGAATCCGCTTCTTATGTGGAGTGTTTAGCAAATTTTGTGAACACTCGTTATTGCATTTTTATATTAATATAAAAATTTGCGTTCTTAAGATATACCCTAATAACACAAATGGGTTCTTTCCGATTTTTTATTTTAAAAAAAATGATGAAATGAAATTATAAAATCAAGGGAATTTTTTTTTAATTTTTACGATGTCAGATGAATTTTTTAGCGCGGTTTGAAATAGCGCTTTTTCAAATCGCTCGCAAAATCCTCCATTTAGCGCGCATGCGGTGCGGTGTGACGTCACAGCAATATAGGCGCTCACTGCGAAATAAATTTCACGCCTTCCACGGTAGACGGGTATGATGTTATTAGCCAATACAGGCGTTAAAAGTCACTTGTAATTTCATGTTTTTAAAACATAAATTTTTAAATGAAAACCAAATTTTTGATCATTGTGTTTTATATCGTTGGAATTGTAAAAATATACTTTAAATATTTATGGCGTTTTCAAAGATATTCATGTTATCATGAAGAACCCTATTCCGGAAATACTTTTAGTTTTGATCTGTGCTATTTCTAGCAGGGAAGGAAGGATTTGAACCTAGGGATTCTAGTCCGGAATCTGTGACTCTGACTACTAGACTATAAAGCGGTTTATCTAATTAATTAATTCTTACACGTTTAAAAATATATATCGTATAATGTTTTCATGATAACGTATTTTTGTTATAAAAATCACCAAATAAATATTATTTAATCTTAGAAAAAAATAGGTAAGAAAGTGTGGGGATTGAACTGATATTTAACTACATGTAAAGTGTAAGATTACTAATATATATTCACGCACGTCCTTCGAAACGGCCACAGGATCACAAATCCGCAAAGGCTCAAATGAATACTAAATGAACTCCATACTCACGCGAGGTAAAAATTCTCTTCTCAAATACTTTAGGAAAAACCTACGAACTAATAGAGTGGTTTACCCTTGAAAGGGTTGATGTATTTCAGCATCAAATACTCTAGAAAAGCTTCCAAAGCTCTCATAAATTAAGCTTAATACGCCTAGGTGTGTTACATTATTAATTTGTTGTGAAATGTTGTGGAATTTCGATGTGTTTAAAAGGTAGATTTTATTTTTTGTACGCAAAAGGTCGGTTAGCCAAGGGTAGTCTTATTTTTCCACACATCAAAAGTGATTATTCGCATTCGCTTTCACTAAAACCAATTTAAATCAATATAATAAGATGCGGATTTTTTTTTTAAGCAAATGTATTGTTACGAATATCTGAATTAAAAAATTAAAAAATTACCACCAAATTTCTGATTAGAATAGTAAATATAACTATATAATTTTAATATTTTTATAAGAAATAAAAGATAAACCTACACAAATTTACTTCTTTAATATAAACATACCAATGTATATATGGATATTCAAAAATATAAAATCCATTGTACCTACGTAATCATAAATTAATTAATCAACATATTGCAACTCACTAGGATATTTACTAAAGATCTTTTTTGTATACGTAGGACATAAAGGTAGGTATATAAATTTTAATGTCCTTATAGAAAAAAAAAATAAATATATAAGCGTTATCCAAGTGACCAGATTTGCAGCTATTCATAAAAGTTATTACGTCATAATGTTGAGTCGAGGGAAATATTCATTTATGACATAAAATTACGTAATATTTATTTATTTATGACATAAAATAACATAATTTTTATTTATGACATAAAATTACACACTGTCATGTTATTCTCACGCCTCTCGTGAGAATGACATTCCTAACTCTCCTTTAACTTACTAAGAATAGCAATTTAACTTTTGACCCCGTTATTCCGCCTTATTTCATTGCCAAAGAATCTGCTCTATGGTAAATGAAATCTCGCGCGGAAACTTTTGTCTATGATTCCCTTCCAAAGCAACTGTCATGGCGTTCGGACGTCGCTACTTTTTGTACAGGCCGTCTCGATCTAAAAACCGAGGGCATTATGGCGAATTCGTAAGTGTTGTAGCTTTTTAATATCAATCTAAATCCCCGAATCAAACTACGTATTACAGCCTAGTTTCTCTGATCTTTTTTTCAAGTCTAATGCCCTTTTTTATATACTCCTTTTATACTTCCCTTTTATACTTCCCTGACATAATATTATAATTTAAAAATGGCCTAGACACGGATCGGTGTCTAGGAGCTAGTTACCGAGTGTCACACGCTGACCGGTACAATTACAGAACGCAGATATTATCCTATATCTGTCATCTCTCACACGTAAAATTTCCGGACCACGTGTGAGGATATATTTACAATTTGATGCTTCACAAGACTGGTTTACAAAGCTTCACCTCGTGCATGTCCTGATGTGGACATTGCACACTTACGAAACATGGATTCTTCACCTCTCTTCAAAATTTCACCACTACATAAAATTAAATTCTTAACCTTCAATTTACTTCATTCATCTCAACATTAGACTGCATTTTCTTTAATCTTCGACGGTACAACATTTTATTTTGTAAATTCCAGTATGAATGATTTGATGGATGGATTCATTACTTAAGTTTTCAACCCTATATTTGTAATTATATCTTTATTATATCTTGTCAAAATTATAACCTACATACTTACCGTGCCTAGCACATTATCATAGCCTTGTGAACTTACTATTTTTATTACACACACTGAAATTCTATATCCTTGTTTTATTTATATTCTGAACTCTGTGGTATTACAATCCTTGCTTACTTCTATAAATTTTTGTGAGTCTTTTGTTAACTGATTGAGCTATGCAGGTGAGCGTCTGAGGATGATGAGCAAATCAGGTAAGCCTCACAGCCTCAACGTTACAACACTTAGTATTTTATGAATGCATCGATATATAAAAAAAATTAATACAAAAATATTTTCAAAATATTACCTCCCTAATTTTTAACTATCTTCTCAAAACTTTCCAATTATTCTTTAAAATGTTGTGATCTACCGATTACAATTTTTTCCCTAAGGATTGGTTAACTTTTGTTACCGTTCATGATTTAATTTTATAAACCGTTTTCAGCGCAGTATTTTCTTAGTTTTTATTACGCTTTCAGACAAAATTGCCAATTCTGGAAAAACTTTTCTCAATAAAAACGTTAAGAAAAATATGAATCTTTGAATAATTCCCTTGGGATGAGTTATTTCCGCCGTCGGAAATCTCACATTTGTATCTTAATGTACCATTTACGACAAACGAGATGAAAGAGAACTTTTTACTTTTATACGGGCGTATAATATCCTCCCTCGATATAGAAGCGGAAATGTACAGTTTTCCACGCCTTTTCTCTTACGTCTAACTTTTCACGAATAATCAAAAATACATTATGATATTCCTGTACTGCCCCTCTCATAAACTTTTGAAGCATCATTTCACAAATGATCAAAGTCCAAAATAAATTACAGTAATTATTATTTATTATAACATTTCACATTTAATATAGTCACAATAATACCGATAACAAAGTAAAGATACAATTTGATACCTGTTTATGGGATGGCGACTCAATCAGTAGAGACCCATGCCAATGATCTGGCCCTGACTCACTAGATAGTCCGTGTCGAGTCAGGGCATTGTAGTATTGTACATAACACATTGTAGTACTAAACATAATTGAATATTTACATAATTAGTATAATAGAACCAAGTTTGGATTTCACAGATTTAGAATTTACAAAACAATATTTTTGCAAACCAAATTTTCATAATTACATAGCTATATTTTTGCAGGCATTTTCAATACATACACGACCCATCAGACTTATCCAACTAACGACACCGACCCTGTATTTGGAGAAGTCAGTCAAGTTTAATAATTTTGGTTTGTGTGTCCAATTTGGTTATATATCTTAGGTCCAATAAATGTGAAGTGGCTAAAAGTGTGCTAAAAGTGCTGTCTATACATATGCATGTTCTCCTCTATGACTGCGAGTCGTGGCACTTCACCTGGGCCCAAAATAGCTCAATTCTGAGTTTTAAGAATAAACAGGTGTTTTAGACCAATTCTTAGTGTGCGGTGGTTTCGATTTTGTAAGTTGTACAGAGCTGAAGCAATGGACAATGGACACAGCCGACTTTGGTGTCATCTTTTGTTGCGGCTAGCTGGGCCATATACTACGTATATCTCCCGAGAACCTTTACCAGACCTGCTATTTTCCAAACCACAGTATTCCCGGCATTTACTGCTAACAATTATTCGACAATTTACGTTGAAGCTACGATACAAAGGCCTGTCTTGGGAGAACTCACAGTTATTGACGGCCGATTGCTTAGCTTGGAAAATTTGTGGAATCCATTGACTTCGTATTCGCATCTCAAACATAAGATATTTATAACCGGGATATTTGTACATTTGAATCGGGAATGGTCTAGTCGTAGATTTGGGTCCCCGGATTAAAATCTCTAGGTTCGAATCCCATTCCAACACAACTTATTCCCTGCTTTCTGGCATATATATTTCAGACTTTTTAAAAGCAGGTAAAAATTGAAATATTTGAGTATAAGAGCTTAAATGTTTTTTAAAAATAATATAAATGTAGTTGGTACCTTTTGATTGTAAGGCCCTACTTAAAAAATGCTCATAACTCAATATTACTTACATTGTTCTCGTATTTATT
This sequence comes from Micrasema minimum, assembly GCA_022494985.1. Classification (NCBI taxonomy): domain Eukaryota; kingdom Metazoa; phylum Arthropoda; class Insecta; order Trichoptera; family Brachycentridae; genus Micrasema; species Micrasema minimum. The sequence continues at coordinate 41,366 of JAGVSP010003090.1, read as the reverse complement.
TCATCAAAAGTAAATTGAAAGACATCTTGAGAAAAAAAATATGTGTACGTGTATATTTACATATTTACAAAGACAAGACATTAAGTATCTTTTTCTCCCTTTATATTTCATATCTTTTTCTCCCTTTTCCTCTCTTCATTCCTGTTTGTACAAATTGAAACAAACTCTTAATCTTGTTTTCTTCCTCTTATAACCTGGAAATGAAATTTATAATAAAATTTTCTAAAAATATCGTGAATATTTTTGGATATTATTTGTTTATTTTGAAATGAGGTCGAGGAAAATATCTGGAAATCCAAATCAGTTTCCAGTACAGGTTCATTGTTTATGGTAACGACATTTTTTCCTACATAACATAAATATTAATTCATAGCATATTCATATCAACCCATGAACTGTACAATTTCTCAACTTTTTTTACTTGACAAACAAAGATAACAAAATAGATTTTCCTTAAAAGCGTCGCTTCCATATCTACGTAGATATATATGTAGCTCAAAAACTTCATTCATTTTATTTTTTCATAAAGAACCTACGATATTTAACGAACAAGTAAACTCTTGAATTTTTGTAGTGAACATGAAAACATGTTAAAAATTTAATTCATGGTACAACTGGAATTCCTCATCGTTTGATTTATGTCTCCAGCCAGCAAATTAAAATCACAAGGTCCATTAGGCGAACTTTGAATTAATTTTGGCTCCGTTAAAATGAAAATAAATCATTATAAATTCATGAAGTTGTCAGAAGACGACCCTTCGTGAACAAAACCGTTATTGTTGATTTGACAAAATAACGCTTTTGACGTATTGGAAAAGATTAATTTGTTTTCTTTAAGAAGTTCAAGACCTGTCATCGTTAGTGTCCCCAGAATATTATATTGTCAATCCATATTCATTATCTAGTAGTTTTATTAATAGTCTAGAACTGAAGCATCGTTTAGGTGGGTAGGAAAAAGTCGAAAATTAAGCAAGAAAAGTAAATCCCAAAACCATTCGTGTAATCCGTTCGCAAATCAAATAATTAATAAGCGAGATACAATCGTTTATAGTTATTTTTATCTTATACGATCAGTGACGTCACCGATCCCCATCATACAAAATCTTCGCGAAAATCAAACTTTAAATGTTTGTATCTCTGTTATTATTAATTTGATTTACAAATTGATTACACCGATGTTCTTGTAAATTTTTGTTAATTTTTTTGCATTCAAAGAATATTCCAGTATACAAGCTTATTTTAACACGACTCGGGTAATTCAGTAATTCCTGAGAAGACATGTCATCATGTAAACCTGAGGCCTGAAATCCTGCCAGCAAAAATGGATGATCTTGAGGTATGCTGTGAATTCATAAACCTGACAGTTTCTTTCTCTTCTTTTTCTATTGCCGGCTGTAGGAGGAGGTACAAATTTCTTACAGTATTTTGATTGTCTTTAAATTAATGTTGAATATAAATCACCTTGGAATAATTTATGTTTATTACGCGTTATTTAGTCGATTCAGAATGTTTTTTTACAGTGAAAGCCCCACCCTTTCCCTAGACTGTTTTAAAGACTATTGAGTCTTTTTTCAGTCCAGCACAACTCTACCGATTTTTTTAAGCTAATCTAATCGAAATTTAATAGATTCAGTTTTAACTGAAAAAAGCGGAAGAAAAGAAGGTTAAATACGCGACCAAATGCTTTCATTGCCCCTATCACTGTCTCGGCTCTAAGATTGTCATAAACACATTCACCCCAACCTGCTGTGTTTTTTTTACAGAACAAGTTAATTTATTTGTTTATTGGAAATCAACAGCCTTGAACATAATATGAATTATACAATATAAAATGAGCTGATCACGAGGCTAATTACAGATTTTATGAATGTAGTCAAAAACAACGAAATAAGAGAAAGAAACAAAAAAAAGAAATCAAATACTACTAAGAAAATGATATGTTCGTGTAGTGTATTCGTGTAGTTTGTCTGTGTTAAGAGAAAAGCGAGTGCAAGGCTGAGAGTAAAGTAGTGAAATATCCCTAAACCGAGCTTCGAGTACGCTTCACGCATTGAATCTTATACATTTCAATGCGCAAAACATAATCAAGAACTCAGTCCAGATCCTCCCCACGGCCTCGACTTTCAGCCTAAGTTTATTTCTAATCCAATTTTTCCCTTTTACTTTAGATTTCTTTGGCAAAATATTACTTAGTTTAAATTATAAATTAGAGTCAAGGGGTTAAATGTACCGGCTTTAAAGTTGACCCAAAATTGAGAATTTCTGTATTTCCTAATTTCTGACAGTTGCTTTGGCAATATTTTATTTACTTTAACAGCAGATTAGGCCGAATGAGCGCCCTTATAAATTGCAAATTTCCGCTCTAATTCGAGAGAGAAATATTAAAAACTTGTTGGAAGCCTATCGCCCTAATTTAAACTGATTTCTCCAGTAATTTATCTTTTCTTCTACAAATTATTACGATCTTACTCTTACGATTGCAAGATGAACGAACCATCGCAGATAATTTGTAAAAAAACTGATAAATCGATGGATTTATTCATCACATTCATCATTTCTGTTACATACTTAACGAAGAAATTAACAATCGTAAAAAATGATAATGATCGAAGCATTTTTTTTTTAAAATTAATTTCAAACCAAATGACAAATTATTTGTAAAAATGAACATCGTTTCGTAATCTAATTTACTACTATTTCAATAAAAAGCAAAACATTTATTTATTTACTCTGTAAAAAAAAATCCTCTTCAAGGCGAACTGATGAATTATCTATTAAAGATTTAATTAGAAACTGTAGGTAAGAGATTTATTAGAATTTGGAAACTCTCAGAGTTAAAAACACTTCATAATAAATTATGATTAAATAAAACGATGTTATGTGTTACTATTGGTTTAATCTATAGAAATAGAATTTACCTACACTACCTGGTTTCGGGAGTAACGTTCTCCCATTGACTGGTGAAAAGACACCAGGTAGTGTAGGTAAATTCTATTTCTATAGCATAAGCCAATAGTAACACATAACATCGTTTTATCAAATCATAACTCAGAGTTGTTTATGTATGACAAAAAAATTATTGAGCAACCACTCTCAATGTTTTCATGACGTAATAATCAAGGGAAAAAAATACTCAAAATTAATCTGACATGTAATTTATGTATATAAATGTAGAAACATGTGTGGCGGAAGAAATACGTCACGCGTGCGACGCGGGACGAAGCAAAATCTACCGAACTTCGCCGAACGCTACCGAACAACGAGGAGAACCATTTTAACCTTCATCGAGACTCCACGTTACTTTTGTACAAATTTCTTGCCGCCAAATTGCGTGCCAATCTAAATTCATTTCGTACTTTTCTATTTTCATAACTCATGTCAATCTTAGTTTAATTAGTTAAGTTTTCATTGTATTTCATTTCATGTAACTTCTGTGTAATAAATGTACACTAAAAACTGTAAGTACTCATTCATTTCTCTCTGTGCACCCCAAAAAAGCAACCACACATAAATAGGTACTATACATGTAACATCGCAAATACTAGCTAAATAGCGTACCAAAATAGCTTTATCAGGTAGGAACACAAATGTAGCCTAGTCTAGTGTATTGTTTTGTAACCAGATAACCACAAAGCGAATACCGCCAAATTTGTACATAATGTGTCATTTCATTCCGCACAATCCGAGATGAAAACATCTAACCACAAGTGTCTGCGAGTTAAATAGTATGGGTAATGCTGACACACCGCCTGGGGCTGGTGATTTATGAATTATTACTTCTCTTATCAAAGGAGAGCTTTTCTCAGAACACACGAGCTTTGAGATGGAAGCTTTAGTAAATTTTGTTACCTCTTGGGAATGGCTTAGCAACACTAGCAAATATTTTTTCAGCTCTGGGATGGGTGTAATGAGAATAATGTACCCCCACGTGTATAAATTTGGGACGTTTTTACGGTTTAATTGTCTACTGGCATTATTTTCTTTTGAAAACTTAAAATTTTGTGATAATGATTAGTTAGAAATTAAAGCTCTCTACAGTATAAGAAGTGTTAGAGCATTTTATTTTTTTAAATCTTTGTTAAAAGTGGATATGCTATTTATTATGTCATTTTTACCCGTAGACGGTCAAGATGAAATATTTATTTCCATGTGATTTTCATATTAACATTTCATGTTCGTGTAATACCTTAGACAGAAGCGAATGACTGATCATAAAACATTCATGTAATAAAATGATCAGGATCACTTCATTGGTACACCAAGTGAAGTGGGTCATTGGGTGCAGATGAGGAAAATTAGTAGTACTAGTACTAGTAATATTATACAATACAGATATTGAGACTCAAGACCATTAAAAAATATTATTGCTAAGGAGTCTTTACTTTTTTATGACCTATTTACGTACTTATTTGAAGTTAATTTAATTTAATTAAGTTTTTTTTCTTGTGACTTTTACATAATTTTTTACGTTTTGTACACACATGGTGTTTTTGTGGCGGAAGAAATGACGTCACGCGGGCGACGCGGGACGAACGAACGAACCAAGCTCTGCCGAACGCCATCGGACAATAGAGGAGAGATATTTTGAGACGTCGATTTTGCGCATTTCTTGGCGCCAAATTGTGGGACAAACTAGATTCATTCTTCATTTCCATTATTCATTTCAATCGTAGTTTAATTAGTTAAGTTTTTTGTATTTTCATTGTATTTTCTTCTCATTCAATTCTGTGTAATAAATGTGCACTTTAAAACTGTAAGTATCTTTCATTTATCTTTGAGTACCCACATAAAGCCATAACCACCCCGGTAACTAATTCTGGTGGCTCACATATTTATAATCATATAAAATAATTTAACTAACTAACTATTATCATAACATAATTTTCTAGAACAGGTAGGCATATAGGATAGAACGCGACACTAGTATTGTCCTGACACACATTCTTCGCTTCCTACACATCCATACATCTCATTCAAGCAAGTTAATTATTCCGTTATGTCCACTTTCAAGTAGGTACTTATTAAATATGTAATTTAACTTTGGTCACCAAGCAATTTATTGCCACTACGCCTCGCCTAAGTGAGAGTTTTTCGTTCCATAATATTGATTATTGAATTAGTGAGGGAGTAAAGTTCCTTGCGAGAATCTCCATACAATCTGAAGTATGAGTACGCTTTCATAATATAATATCGTCGGAATAGGTTGAAATAGAATTTCCTTTGCCATATCTTCACATAGTTTCACGGGCAGGGGTAGACCTTCATTGATAAAGTTATGTACGTATGTATGGAACAAAAGTTAAACAAATGTATTTTGTCTTGTGAAGAACAAATATTTTGTTAAATAACATAATAACAATGAAAATGTAATGTTTTGACGATGTTACAAACAAATTGATACTTTTTACGAACTTGACTTTATATAACCAACTAACTAACTAACTAACCATCACGCCATTTCCCGCAGGGGTAGGCAGAGAGGATAGAACGCCATACCACTCTGTCCTGACAGACTTCCTTTGCTTCTTCTACATTCATATATCTTCTCATGCACATACGCCGGTTATTCCGACTTTTCACATGTCCAGTTTCAAGTACTTGACGTACTTGGTCATGGCATGTCTTTCTTGGCCTACCGCGGCTTCTACATCCAGGCACACTTGCATTTAAACTTCTTTTAGCCGTTCTTTCATCACATATTCGTTCCACATGACCAAACCATCGTTAAAGCCCTTTCTTAGTTTTGTCGATAAAACTTATCTCAGCCTTGCACTCTGCTCTAATTCCGACATTTGTACACCTATCATACATAGTCTTACCACACATTCGCCGCCTGAGATATCGCATTTTATTTGACTTTTTGTGGCTTATAAATTAAAAAAATATTTATGACAAGACGATTGACATAACTTTTATGACTTTTTTAAGCATGTATTTACTTGTATGTACCTACTTTCTTGTAAAAAAATTATACCTAAGGTTCTGTATAGTCTTGATTGACTCAACTTTATTTATCTGTATTTTTGGGATGTCGGCTCCCACCTGATTTATTACTAAAAACTACTTCTTCTTATTACTGAAAAAGGTATTTGATCTCATTTGAAATATTTATAAAGGTTACTGAAAAAATAAATGGATTTTACATTGATCAATTTGTATTAGGCTTTCTTTTTAATTATAAGAGTGACATAATACGTTTTTACGAAATATTTGTTAACATTACGTATTTGCATATTAAAATTTAATGTTGGATACCTTGGACTGGTACTGAAGCGTATTAATGATAATCTTACCTTCATGTAGTAAAATGATAAAGATACACTCCACTTGGTGTACCGATGCAGTGCCTTATGCACCATTGCGTGCGGACAAGGGTAAAAAGAAGTAGTTTTATTTTTACCTGCTTTTGTAGAAACCAATCCCATAAAAACCCGAAGTCTAGGTCAGCGTCATTAACACATATTGTGCAATGTTGAAAGAAAACGTCATGCAATTTTCATAAATTCAATTTAAAAAATTCTAATTTTGGAAGTAAAATAGGTACGTGAAATGTAAATTCTTTTTTTTCAACTATAAAAACATGTACACATATGTGTTTATACAAATAATTGCAGTGATAAATCCAACAATTCTTTGGTTGAAACTTGTTTAAAATTCTTCATGACAGTCAATATTTTTTTGTTTATTTTCATAACTAAAACTCAAAATTTTTTGAAAAAAAACTAGCAAAAAATTTAAAAACCTTTTGCTTAACTTTCCCAGGTTCAAAGACAGTCAAAAGTTTTTCTTAAGTCACTGAAGCGTATTTTGTAGTTCAGGGGTAAGGTTAGACAAACCTCGAACATTTATCAAAGCAACGTAACCACATTTTCCAAAAGAAAGACCGAATTTCCGGAAAAGGGAAGGTTCCAAGGAGTTTATTAATCTTTGTATGTACGTGACGAGGATTTGAAGTTTTGACATATTACGTTCTTATGTGACGACACATCCCCCGTAAAAAGGATAAAGAATCTTCAGCGAAATATGAATTTCCCACGAGAAAAACAATGACAATACATTTGGAAAGCGAGAATCTTGACTTACATTTATATTATGTCATTGTAATTTAGTATTTTTGCTCAACAAAATGTACGATATAATAAATAATTTTACGTAAGTATATTGAAGACCCTCTTTGATGACAACGTGGTCTGACGTCATAGAACGTCACAAGAGTACAGGGGCGGTACATGACGTTGGAAATGGACAAATGGAGGAAAAAAGGCTGTGCAATACTGAAATGAAGATAGCTGAGGAAGAATAAGAAAAATGTATTAAAGACTCTAATCTAATTATCTTCCTGTTATAAATTATTAAGAAATACTACACTTGGGTGTTATGAACGAGGGCCTTATCCACCATCTGATCTGGTCTTAATAACATAGTGATGATGTTGATACTAGGCATCAAAGAAATTTGGACAGCTTACGTCAGAACAACGAGACTCGGACCTGAATTAGGCGCAGGAGTTGGAGGCTGATCGCATATCCGGGGATGCATTAAATTATAATTAATATTGATAACCTTATAGAAAGAATAACTTTGGAAGAGAATGTGGGAATGTCATCATTATAAAAGGAATGTATGAAATTGAATTATGGAGATGGGAAGAGTGGGGATAAAAAAAAAAATATTCAAGCGAACAGGTATATATTTTTTACATAATATTACATTTTTAACAAATTTACACTTGATCAATTAAAATATCGGATTCACTTGATGTAAATAATTAGACCATAAAAAAAAAGAATTGTAAAATATGTACTCACCACAGGCTGCCCCAGTGATGATAGATTAATAATAAAACAACACGTTATTTACAAAATGCAAATTAATAAATATGATCTATCCAACCTATCATATCCAAATTCCCTTCCATTGTAGATTTTTGGAGTTCAACGATCTCTCCTTAAACACCAATCAGTTAGAAGGAATTAACTCCGGATTATTATTAGTCAAGATCTCTATAGTCATTAATCTAATTACTAAAAGCTTAACCTTTTTATCAGCATTACTTTTTGTCCTCTATCTGGATAATTTTATGGGGTTGTTAAAATTTACGGTTTTAATAAGCTTACTTTTAGACACTAAAAACGAAGGTCCGAATTGAGCTCCCTATACAAAAAAAACAATTACCCAACATTTCATGTTAGCAAAAAATAAGATACATTTTATTACAATCCACAGTTTAATTAAAAAATATATTTAAAGCATATAACAAAAGCGTGGGCACTATTATGTTTCACTGTATTAAACTTCTTTACTCATCCATCGGCAGACCTGGCAGCCAATCTCTTACTTGGAGGCAGCTTGTGAAATCCATATGCTCTACATAAGGAGGCGAAATGGATTGACGATAATGAAGTTAGTTCTACAAAAATCAGTGAATCAGTTCTACAAAAAAAACGTAGTTATATCGTATATCGTCTTCTAAAATTATGGAAATAGTAAGTATTATGAACTGAAATATAATCCATAGTGTTACAAAATTAGACCTGATATCGTTAAAATTTAGTTATTAAAAAAAAGTATTAGAATACTGTCTACCTACCTACAGTACTAATAATAATCAACATAATTTATTAACAGGTTTATAACAAAGAAATTGAAAACGGTCACTTAAACCCCAAAGAATATTTTTTATTAAAACAAGTACCTACTTAACTTACGAAACTTGTAAGAAAGTCATGTATGGCTTTCTGTTAAAATTAGTTACCAAATTCTGAGCGGTAGTAAATCAACTTGAAGGTACCTACATACATAATTTCTGAACCTTGCTTTATCTCTAAAATCATGTTTTTTTAGATTAATTTTAATATTTTTTTACGCAATTTACATTTCAGTATTTCTCAAAGTTATTTGAATTTGACACCATTATAAAATAAAATAAAGTTTCCGCAAAAAAATTAACTAAAATGCATCATCCAAAAAACGATTCATTTTAAAAGAAGGCTTTCGGACTTTTAAGTTCAGATTTAAATCTTTAACATGTTTTACGTATATTTACTTTTATAATAAATGTGTGTAAAACGGGTGATTTTTTGAGTTACTGATGAGTTTCGATGAGTGGCTAAGCGACATAATGTGTGAAAATGATACCAAGCGACATAGTAATATCATGTCTTTTGGTAACATTTTCCTTTGCACGTGTGATGTCGCTTAGAAACTTTTCCCTCTAAAACCGTCGATATACAAAATGTATATCGGATAGTGAACCAATCAAAATCTGAACAATGGTTGTGTCCACGCCCAAATTCCAGTTGAAATTATTCATGAACATGTACTCGTACATGTTTATATGTATAACGACGTATCATGTTATATTTCAGCAAATTTCACGTTAGAACCAAAACTAAAGCTGGGGCACTAATAGTTAGACCTGTTTCTTAATAAAATTATGTACGTAAGTACTCTGAGCTTTGAAAACCCAAACATTAAATGTTTCTAATTGATTACATTTTGAAAATTATTTCTAGGTCTAAAAGGATTCTAGTATTAAAATATCAAATGAATACTAGTGAATGGGTATTTATATTATATAATAAGTCAAACATTTTAAGATACAATTTGATACCTGTTTATGGGATGGCGACTCAATCAGTAGAGACCCATGCCAATGATCTGGCCCCGACTCACTAGATAGTCCGTGTCGAGTCAGGGCATTGTAGTATTATACATAACACATTGTAGTACTAAACATTATTAAATATTTACATAATTAGTATAATAGAACCAAGTTTGGATTTCACAAATTTAGAATTTACAAAACAATATTTTTGCATTACAAATTTTAATAATTACATAGCTATATTTTTGCAGGCGTTTTCAATATATACACGACCCATTAGACTTATCCAACTAACGACACCAACCCTGTATTTGGAGAAGTCGGTTAATAACTTTTATACAACAAAAATCATTATATTCTTGCAAAAAAAATATGATGGAGTGAACTTTGAACATAAATATTATAATCAGTCAAAGGATTTTAATAATTGAATAATGCATACAAATACTACACTTGAATATTTTACTTATTTTAATTTATTACGTGTATAAGGATGTAGATTGTACTTAGGCGAGGATACATAGCAACTAATGCGATCATTCTAACCCTTATCAGAGTCCATAGTGTTAAAACCTAAGCCAAGAAGGTGAGAATCAATTTACGGGGACCTGTCATAATAGATTCAGGGTTTACTACTACGCTAGTTGCCTAAACCTAATATTTTTTGCTAAAAATTGAGTTACTGCTCTATTCGTATTATTTAATCCTACTAGTGACCTACCATAAGAAAAAAAATAATCTAACCGTAAATACTACAAGGAAACATAAATTAGTTGGACTAATCAAATGGGTGGTGTTTTTGTTGAAAATGCCTGCAGAAATAAAGTTGTATTATTTCCTAAATTTTGTTGTTTTTTTTCTTCTTTTCCTCTGAATGCCAAGGACTGTTTCTCATCGTGTAGATGTTCTCTAGTGTACAATGCTGTACTGAAGATGTCCTGACTCGACACCATTATCTAGAGTGGCGAGGCCAGACTTTTCTGTATAATTAATTGTGTTTTGAACGAAAATATAAATACGTGAAATGTTGATAAATAAATATTGCCATAAACAGTACCTTTTACCGTAGCATCAATCAAATCAGTATGCATATTGAATTAACGTTAATTTTCTTTTCAAATTCTTTCAAATCAGTACATATATTAATGCATCACCGCTAATTAAGAACTACAATTAGACATCTTTTACCGTGATATTTTAATACCTTTCAAAACCATTTTTCCCCCAAAAAAGTAAGATTTATCAACATACGTGTAATGAAAAACGTCAAAACTTTAACTGTAAATTTGGCGTTAGACTTTTTTTGCGCTAGTGGCCTCTTAAAACAAGTCGCAGTGAAGTCATGAGCTTAATCCTGACTCCTTCATAGAATAAAAATTAAAAAAGGATGTAGACTTTTGCACACGAAATGTTATTATTCAACTATAACAATACTGTTTTTCAATATTTTTTGGGTTGCTAAATGAATAACTACTTTATGAGAGAATTGTACCTTTGATTTACACAGCAAATAAATTAAAAAGTGCACTTACAAAACATTGAATGCATTTTGGTCATCATGGTTCGTTGATTGGAGCAAAACTACATAAATTCTCGTACTACATCGATAAGTTTACCGAAATAACCCAGGATTAGACTGCGCCGATAACCAATTAAAAACTGTCAGAAAAACTGGCTAAAAACTGGATTAACAAAAGGGGTAAAAAGCGGACAAACGGATGGCAGGAATCTCATTGCGCTTGACAATCAACGGACTCGTCCGTGGGACGGCGGATTTGTTACTCGTCCGTGGAGCGACGAACTCGTTAGTCGTCCGTGGAGCGAATAACTGGAATCGGTTTCGTGATCATTTTGGGGATTAAACAGCCCGTGAATTTAATGGAAACTTTGGACACCCACGCGTCAGAATTGATATGCACCAAATTCCAGCATTTTAAATTGAAATTCCCAAATTTTATGCTCGAACACTGAATTCATGCCGGTACTTAAAACTCGCGTCAATTTTACAAAACAAAATGTAAGATAAAATGCAATTACAGATAGATATTTGAGAATTTTTAGTAAATTAATTTGATAAGGTATAGATAGGTGTTTCATGTTTTTCAGAATTCTCGTGTTTAAGAAATGTACAATTTTTTTTCGAAATTTATTGGATTTTTAATGTCACAATTTGACTATTTAAATTTCCATCCTAACGGGAAAATAAATAAAATGTCTAAAAGAAGCCAACAATTAAATTCTGCTTTACAAAATACGCAAAAATGCATGAAAGAGATATTAATATAATAAGAAGAAAAATTGCAGAAAAGAATTGAATATGACAAAAATTAGAAAAGGATTAAGATAATAATGATTGCAAAGAAAAACAAAATAATAATATACTTCTACTATTTTCCCTTATCCGCACCCAAAGGTGCCTAGGGCACAAAATTTATACTCCAATTGAAAATCATTCATCAAAAATAAAATTGAAATTCAAAACAAATAGGTTAATTTGACCTGAAGATCTATAAAAAATAAATAAAGAAATGAAATATAAAATGAAAATAAAAAGTTAAAGATATATGGCCCAGTACTCTTTTCGGGAATCATGTTTCCGAGATTTTTATTTGCCAGATATTGGTACCTACATTACGAGGGGATAATCGCGAGTTGAGTGGGTGGATAAAATTTTTAATTCACCAGTGAAACGGCCTGGGGGCTTAGTTTCCAGTTCGCCAATGGGAGGGGATTATGGACATAAAATACTTAATACTTTCCCTCTTGATATAGACCAGTCAATATAAATATATTTGTATGGGGAAGGTTGCACTAATTTCACTTCGGGGGATAATGTAAGAATATTTAAAAAAAAAAACACTAGGAAAACATTATCGACAATTATTATCCCCGAATCCTTATTACGAATTAGCCAACAAAGTAATATATTACATTTTAAGGTAAAAGGAAAGTTTGAGATCTGGTGATTTTGTACATAACGACTTTTTAAAAAAATATTTCACTGACTAACTGACTTACGTACCATCACACCACTAAGCAGAGAGGATAGAACGCGATGCCACTCTGTCCTGACATACTTCCTTTGCTTGCTCTACATTCATACATCTTCTCATGCACATACGCCGATTATTCCTACTTTATTACATGTCCACTTTCAAGTACTTATCGTCATGCCATGTCTTTTTCGGCCTTCCTCGGCTTCTTCGTCCAGGTACATTTGCATTTAAACTTCTTTTAGCCGTTCTTTCATCACTAATTTGCTTAACATGACCAAACCGTCGTAAAAGCCCTTTCTTAATTTTGTCGATAATGTTTATCTGAGCCTTGCACTCTGCTCTAATTTCGACATTTGTACACCTATCATACATAGTATTACCACACATTCGCCTGAGAGATCGCATTCCAACAGTATTTAGTCTACTTTCATCCTTCTTTTTCCAACACCACGCTTCACTAACATACATAATGATAATCCCCGGTTATAAAACAATAATAAATGTAGAGTAAATATTAAACATTTCAATTCTTCTATGCGCACTTCATACGGTACAGAACACCGCACAGTTTCTTGTTCAGTGCACTTTGCAAACTGTCCCGTATAAAGCGAAAGCTGTATGAAATATTAAACGGTTGGCGCAACATTCAGCTGACCTGACAGTTTATATTTTTTTGTGTAAACTTTTAAGTAGTACATATTCATTTATTTCATGCTTTTTAAAACGAAAAAAACAATTAGCGTATTTACATTATTAGCAGTATGAACAAATTCTTGTATTCAAACATACGATGATTACTTACAATCGTGCTTTAAAAATACACATAATATTAAGCATGTCTTTTGAAAGAAACTGAACAAGAAATTGCACAAGAAACGTACAGTTTTCTGCCCTGTATAAAGTGCGCATAATTTATTGTAACGTGTCCTTGAATATATATATTAATTATCACCATCAGACCATTTTTTGTTAAGCGCAAAATAGCAAATTTAGGTATTTTTCAGAATCCAACTCCTTCGATCAAGAATATCAGAGAAGTGACATTCCATACTAAGTCTAATTTGTCGAGTTACCCCTTACGTCACTCACTACGTCATCAATAGGTATCTACGTCATCACTAGACATATCCGTCACACGTTTCGTTTATTGGAGTCTTCAGACGGTGGAATTTAATAATAAGTTGTGTTATGAAATAGAACTAATAATGAACAGTGAACGAACATTCCCACAGCCACGATTCCCCCTTAAAAAATAAGCGAGGGAAAACAATTTTGAATTTTCACTTAGGATCTAAGATTTCCATCGCTTAATCAAAATCGACGGAGGAATGGAAATAATACTACTATTTTCCCTTATCCACACCCAGTGGTGCATAGGGCAGCACTGCATCGGTACACCGAGTGCAGTGATTCTTGATCATTTTATTACGTGAAGGTTAGATGATCAGTCTTACGCTTCAGTAACATAAAGTATATTTGACTAAAAAATTTAATAACTTTACTAGGTACTGCTACTTTTCCTTATCTACACAAAATGGTACAAAGAACATTGAATTGGTACATTAATTGCAGAAAGACAAAGTGATAAATCGCACGCTTCAATTTTAGTCCGAGATTTCACATCGTGGACGTTCAGGCAAAAATCACTAACTCCAGAAACACTGTTTCGAGTGTTTGTGATATACTGTAACGTAGAGGGTGAGAGGCTTGCCTGATTGGCTCCACAACCTCAGACGCTCACCTGCATAGCTCAATCAGTTAGCAAAAGACTCACGAAAATTTATAAAAGTAAGCAAGGATTGAAATACCACAGAGTTCAGAATATAAATAAAACAAAGCTATAGAAATTCAATGTGTGTAATTAAAATATAAGTATGTTTACAAGGTTAAGAAGATGTGTGAGGCACGGTAAGTATATAGGTTATAATTTTGACAAGATATAACAAAGATATAATTGCAAATATAGGTTGAAAACTTAAGTAATGAATCCATCCATCGAATCATTCATACTGGAATTTACAATTAAAAAGTTCTACGTCGAAGATTAAAGAAAAAAAAACAGGCTAGTGTTGAGATGAACGAAGTGATTTGGAGGTTAAGAATTTAATTTTCTGTAGAGGTGAAATTTTGAAGAGAGGTGAAGAATCCATGTATCGTCAGTGTGCAGTGTCCTCATCAGGACCTGCACGAGGTGAAGCTTTGTTAAGTAGTCCTTTGAGGCATCAAATTGTAAATATATCCTCACACGTGGTCCAGAATTTCACGCGTGAGCGATGACGGATATGGGATATTATCTGCGTTCCGTGATGTACCGGTCAGCGTGTGACACTCGGTAACTAGCTGATAACTAGACACGGATCAGTGTCTAGGCCATTTTTAATTTATAATATTCTAATATTATGTCAGGAGTAAGGAAGTATATAAAGGGAGGGAATTTAGACCTGAAAAGATTAAAGTGACTGGGCTGTAGTACGTAGTTTTGATTCGGGGATGGAAGTTAATATTAAAAAGCTATAACACTTACGATTACGTCTTTCATTCCCCAGGATTTATGCCGGGTCGGCCTGAATAGAAAATAAATGCGGCCGTTCGGTATGACAGTTATTTTTGCAAGAAGGAATCATAGACGAAAAAGCTCAGAACGAGATTTCACTTACCATAGAGCAGATTCTGTGGTAAAGAAATAAGGTAGAATAACGGGGTCAAAAGTTAAATTGCTATTTTTTATCAGTTAAAGGGAAGTCAGGAATGTCATTCTTACGAGAGGCGGGAGAATAACATGACAACACTCCCTTCCTCGATAAACAAAAAGATTTCAAGAAGTTACTATTAGAGATTTGAAGATGAAGTTTTGGAGTAAGAATCAAACATACGTACTACAACAAAATATGGGTTTACCAAGTTGTATTAGTAATTTCCTGTGTGCCCTTGGTTCGAAGGTTACACAAGGAAATAGTAGAATTCTGAAACATACAAAATTATTACATCACATAGAAATTCTAAAATAAAGTACGTAGATATTTCAGTCACTTGCTTGGACCATCTAGTAATTTGGTTTTGGAGAACTGGCTTCGCTTGGGACATATTCCCACATAGCAAAAACGAGCGCCGAGCAGTTTCTTTGTCGAAACATTAAGGTTTAGTAACCTCGACTTCAGAAGCTGTCTTTAACAGAAGTAAACAAAGCGCTCTTTTTGGAGACTACACTCCAGATTTGACTTATTTCATTATTAATACAAAAACAAGTTAGACAAAGCATTCTGTTTTGAGATGAAAACTCCAGAATGTTTTGGGTTGGCGGACACTTGTCCTCAGTGATTGTGTGCCATTTTCTAGCACCTAAGATTAATTATCCTAAATACCACAGCATGACATCACAGCTGTTCAATAATCTAACATTATGTTTAGTAAACAAAAACTTAGATAACTTTTATACACATCGTATAACTATGAACGTACACATTTTTTTGTACAAGAAAAACTAGGTCAAGCGAAAAGGTTGTTGACAACGTGATACACTACAAGACAAAAACATCATTATCAAGAAACAAGATAAAGGAATAGCATATAGCTAACTATCTACACGTTGAAAGGTTTGTGCAAAAAGAAAACAGGTAATTTCTATTATCAATTGAAATCAATATCACATCAAGGATTGATATTTATTTACAGCTTAATTCTGCAATTCACACCTCCAGACGTCTCCTTTTAGCTAGCATTGCAAAATCAAAACTGGGGCAAGAATTTAAATGGAATGTTTTAGGATATGTTTTTTTTGAGTATTATTTATTTATATGATTTATTAAGCAAACTGTTTTTCTTTTTGACAACAAGAATCTATGAAATCTCACCTACTGTCAAGAGTTTCATAGTCCTTTACTAAGGACGGATAATATAAACCTTATGAACAATTCTGTACTTACACTACATTAGAAGGTAAACAGATTTAAAAAAACATTCATTTTTCTCTTGCAAGTAGAAAATTCCCAGTGAAAGTTAGCTAGATAAGAATAAGATTTAATATTTTAATTTGACAGTTATTCATTTTTTCATTACATTTTAAGATAATGTTATTGTGTCGTGAGCCTCACAGATTCTAGAAGTCTGCATGGTGCACTGAAAAACATTAGATCAAAGCGAACGAAGTTGATTATTGTTTATTGAATTTACTTGCAAGAAAAATAATGATGTACTGCCAAAGCAGTTAGTAAAAGAAACACCTTTCCTACAGATAAATTATAATTAGGTTTGAATAATGCTAATTTTTAGTCTAGACGCAAACCTCAAGTTATTCGAGATTTCATATATTCTAATATACTAGCATTGTTTTATTTACAACATAAGCGTGAAAACAATTGATTTTATTCATGTTTTCACAAGGTTTTTGATGTGGAAATTTCACACGAAATCTTCCATCAACGTCCTGCACCGCATAGATAAGAGGAGATATCACTTTTGTGATTTTAGTTTTAACAACCAGGCGTGGGGCTAGTTTTACTGGAAAAGAATTCCGCCGCATTCGAACAAGGGAAAATTCGTTCTCCAGACAATCTGTCCCCTCAGTATATACAGCATCTTTCCGTCTTAAGTTGTAATGAGTCGCGTTACGTTTGTAGGCGCTCATTAAGTTGTTTTGAACCTGCACGTAAATGTTTTTTTTTAAGTTCGTCTAGCTTTTCTACGTACGGGGTAGGTTCATCTATTTCCACCTCGTCACCCTGGAAAGATGTTTCGGATGACTCCGAATGGAATTCGCCTCGCATGTTCTGTTCTCGGCCGTGAATATATAAAAAATGGGGTGTACAAAGTGGTAAAGATTGACTGTAATATTGATTGCATTTGCAACCAACGGTATGGTTTTGCACCAGTAGCGATGATTTTTGTTCTACTTGCATTGCGATAGCAGTCATAGCAGTTTTGTTGATAACGCTCAACGGTATTAGATTGAGGAGAAATAGACAGCGTTTAAAAAACAAAGTAGGGATGATTGAGTATTTAGTGAGAAGTTCTTTAAATTTTTTAGAGATAAATTGAGATCCATTATCTGAAATTATGACTCTAGGGGTACCATGAATTAGATAAATGTCATTTTCCAAGTGCTTTATGATATTTTCAGCAGAAGATTTTCTTATGGGGAACAGCCATAAGAATTTAGAGAAAACGTCTAACACGGATAGTATGTAAACGTGTCCTGCGTTAGACTTAGGTAAGGGACCTACAAGGTCAATGGTATAAACATTCCATTGGTTTTGTAACTTTCTTAGGATTTTTCATCAGTCTAGAGGAGGTTTTGAGAGTGTTTATATGCTTTGCATAATTCACATTTTTTTTTTTTAATATAGTTAGCTACGTCCTGGAACATTTTCTCCCAGTAACAAAAGAGTTTTAATTTATTATAAGTTTAAATATTCCCATATGGGCTGCCTGTGCTTTAGTATGATTTTCTTCTAAAAATGCCTAATGCGATCGTCTGCTGGAATCACGAGTTTCCACGCATGATCCGCATGTAAATTATCTGAAGGTTTAAAATATTTATATAATTTATTATTTTCAATACTAGTTACCTGGGATAGGAATCAGGGTGTAAATTTTACGGCGTTAAATAATTGTAAATAAGAGCTATCGTTAACGTCATGAAAATCGGTTAAAGCTGCCACTTCTATGCGAGATAATGCATCGGGCACTGTATTTAATTTTCCCTTTTACGTGTATTACTTCAAAGGAATATTTGGAGTAATTCGGTACTCCAACGAGCTAATCTTCCGGTAGGGATTTTGTAAAGAGTTTAACCACTTCAGACTGTAGTGATCAGTGAAAACTTTAAAGGTAAGGCTTCGATATATAGGGCCTAAAATGTCTAATAGATTCCAAAATGGATAGTTATTCCTTCTCTGTGACAGAATAATTTCGTTCACACGCCGTCAGGGTGCGTGAAAGAATGCGACAGCATATTCTCCATCTTCTGTCTCCTGTCCTAAGAATGATCCTATAGCAAGATCGCTAGCATCAGTATTGCAGATTAAAAAGGTAATTCAAAGTTGGGATTTCTCTTATTTACTGGTGCAGAAATTCTGTGCATCTTTCAAACGTATAAAAATGCAGTTTCGGCCTCTCCCGACCAAACAAAATTTAGATACACCTTTATCTGCTTCCCGTCAACTTGGTCAAGGTTGCAGTAATGGTAGGGGGGGGGGGGTAATAGTCATAAATAAAACGTCGATAATACGAACAAGTCCTAAGATTGAAACTCTCTAAGGTTTTAACGTTTAGTAGGTATGGGATAATTCTAGTTCTAATAGATTCTACTTTTTGAGGATCAGTGCGCAGACCTTGTGCGTCCACTACATAACCTAGATATTTTATTTCTGACTTGCAAAATACAGATTTCTTTAAGTTAATAGTTAAATTTGCCTCCTTTAAGGTACATAAAACTTTTCTTAAAAGTTTGATATGTGAATCAAAATCCTCACTAATTATTAGGAGATCGTCTATAAAAATATGAACATTTCGGTCAAATTTCGGTCCAAAGAGTCTATCTACGAGGCGTTGCATCTCGGCGGAACTATTTCGGAGACCCGAAAGGTAAAACTTTAAATTGAAATAGTCCACGCTGTGGTACTACAAAAGCTGTTTTTTAGATTTAGAATTTTCATCAAGGGGTATTTGCCAGAATGCTTTAGAGAGGTCAATTGAAGTTATGAATTTAGCACCATTCAGGGTCTGCAATATAGATTGAATGTGTGGTAAGGGATACGAATCACGTACAGTTACTGAATTTAATTTGCGAGAGTCTAGACAAAAACGAACAGAGTCGTCTTTCTTAGCGACTAATAATACTGGGTTACTCCACGCCGATTTAGACGGTTCTACGACATCTAGAGCTAACATCTCATCTAGTTCTGCTTCTAACTGTGCCTGTCGCACTGGAGATAATGGATAATACCGTTGTTTAATAGGATTTCCTGTAGTCTCGATTTTGTGGTTTGAGACTAAGGTTGTCCTTCCCAGTCCTCTCCGCTCGAAAGATATGTCTTCAAATTCAGCGACGACTTCCTGCAACTGCTTCCGTTGGAATTCAAGCAAGTCCTCAGGAGCGTGCAGTGCTGAAACATGATGAGAAAAACGCTGAGTATCTGTGTTGATAGATATATTTTTAAATAGCGAGGTGAGCGATATTAAATGTAATCCAGAAATCTACTCCTAGAATTATTTCTGGTGATAGGTTAGTTACTATCAAAAAGGATATGTTATGAGTTGCACCATCTATTGATAAGGGCAAATTTAATTTTTCCAATGACAGCCTGTTTGCTATGATTGGCTGTAGTGATAAAATGTGTGTTAACTTTTTCTATAGGGAATACAGATAAATAAGAGTTTTTTAAAGAACAGCGGCGTCAATACAAGAGTTTGACGCACCAGTGTTCCATAAGACCTTGTAAATGTTTGTTATTGATAGTAAAATTCATAAATGGGCGTTAGATCTCGATTCCGGGCACATATCACCGGCGACTATACTGCGGTATTCAAAAATAAGGTACAAAGTCCAAGTGCTTTCTTCCAAGCCACTGGGTCTGTCCGTTGTAGTTCCTTTTAGTGAAACCACGCTGGTGCCATACTAGTTTTTTGAATTATTGTTTTTAAGATTTGACGCGTCTTTAGTGTCTTGACACGAGCAGTTTCGCGTCAGAGTGTTTTGCTTCCCACAGCGAAAAATACAATGGTTCTCACAGTCCTACACATCTTTGTAGAGATGACCATTGCGCTTGCATTTCAAACAAACCACTTCACTTAATTTGCTAGAAAAAGTATGCTTGAAAGGCATATCAGTAGATAATGTTTTACTAAAAGTTAGAGAAGTCTTAAAATGGGGAGAAGAGTTGTCGCTTGAGACGATGGTTGCTACATCGTTGGATTTGTACACATTAGAGGTCTTCTGTGCGTTATCCTTAAACAAAGCTAGATTTGGTGAAGCCATCTACTTTGCGTTCACGGTAGCTAAACATTTCTACCGTTTTGCTATGCTTCAAGAGATCTTGAAGAGAGTGTATATTTCCTGATGTTTTTTTTTATAAGAGGAATATATTCAGGTCGGGCGTTTTTTAAAACATGAGTTTAAAAGATAAGTGGGGGACCAGGGTACCTCAATTTTTATGAGCCAGGAGATCGGACACTACAGTTACGTAGTCTGCCATGGACTCGTTAATCAACTCTTGCTTACGCTCTTGGAGCTGTTTTAGGATGATATCTCTGTGATAAGGGGTGGAAAATCTAAAAGTAGTGCCTCTTTCAAGTTGGGGCCACGTCTCGAACGTGTTTTTCAAAGCCAAAACCATGTTAGCGGAATTACCAGACAAAAGGGTCTGTAAAAGATTTTATAAGAGTGGAGTTTTGAATCCGTCTGCTGGAGATCAAAATGTCAAGATGATAAACAAAATCGTGGATGCTCTGCGATCCATCGAATCTGATTTTTTAAAACTACTTAATCCTAAATAAATGTTTTTAGGGAAGGTCCTCGTCCTTCGACGTTTCTCTTTCAATGTGTGTCTGCTTCACCAGCTTCGGTGGGTGATGCATAAGAAGTTGAGGCAGTGTTTAAACTTTCAAAAGATTTAAGTGTCTGATTAAAGGCGATGAGCTTGCTCTCTGAGCTGTGACTCATCTTCGGCAGGGAGTAATTTTCATTTTTTTCCAAGCTTCCTTTATTTCAGCCATCGTTGTCTCAGGAGTGATTCTGATTTCCTCCATAATGCAACGAAAAAGTTTCGCCAATTGGAAAGAAAAATTTAAATAAAAAAAGCGACTTGAGAGTTCAAAATAAGTTAAATAAAAGATGTTATAATATCAAACGTACAACCTGTATAATAATTTGCTGACGAGTGTCGTCGGCCACGGTGCGTGTTCTCAGAGAATTTTGTATAATAGCAGCTCCTTATTCCATTTAGTTCCTCAATAGTTAAACTTTCCAATTCGTTAGCTGTTACATAATTTAAAAAATATCTCAGTATCCATGCTTTACAAAAATGTCATAGTTTGCCCACTGTGCGAAAAGGCATACCCTAGAATAAATAAAGGAAAAGTCAATCCTGTATTTATAAAGATGTATTAACTTTTAAAATAGTTAATAGTAAGAATTTGCCTCATGGCATTAGATAATTGTACAACAATCTACACTCCACATGTAGGTAGGTAGAATTGGTAAAAGTTAATTTACAAGTTTATTTGTATAATTTACAGGTTATCATAGAATGGATTTTCCACAATAATCTTCACCCTTAAGGTTAGTAACGTTCACAGCACAGCACAAGATGTAAGATTCAATATAATATTGAAAAGAAAAAAATGTTGTTCAGAATACACGCATGTTCCAAACACAAGTTTATTTCCACAGAAAACTATTTCTGCAAAATTTTAGATAATTCAGCTTTTTTTCACTACTAGAAATAGATCACTTCCAGTTTGTTCAGTTTAATAAAAAGATAAAACTTCTTTTTACTAAGAATTCAGCAAAAACTGCTCGGGAAGATGAGAATCAAATTTCTCACAGCACAAGTTGTATTGTATCATTGGTCCCCACCACAAGAGTGTTTTTTTGGCTACCCACGCCAGCTTTTTCCATCAAGTTTGTGACAAACTTAATTTAACAAGAAATTTCTTACCTTCATGTTCAAATGCATACAGTAGATATTTTGTCCAAAATTAATAAATTTTTGAGAGATTGTGTTATTTTTTCTCAAAAAAAAGAAGGTAAAAATAATACCAAGATCATGCCAGCCTACTTTATTTTGTGACATGCAAAATAGCCACACATTGTGATGGTCTTCTGCGTCTCAGTATGTTAGCAGAAAAAAAAAAACTCTTAAGTAGACAAATATTTTCTCGACTTAATTTTAGAGAATTTGTATTCTCATAGGAAAGTAAATCACCAGTAGCTTTCTGTATCAGAAAATTGATTTAGAAAGAAAAGAAATTTAAACAAAAATAGAACTTCAATAATGAGCGATTTCACAGCTGATTCTTTGTCAGATGTTCTCAAACTCTTGGCTGCAGGGTTGAAGTAGCGTTCAACAGTCATAGCAGCACGCCTACTCTAGTCCTTGCATCTTGGTTGCTAGCATCAAGTTGCAATGCCATGTCCTCCGTCTTGGCAAGTTCAGAGGTTTGGGATTTTTAGGAAGGGAATGAGATAGAGGTTTTAACTTTTAATATTGATGTATTATACTAATAATATATAATTTTTATTTACATTCTTACCGTCTGCCAATTGGGATGATTTCAAAGATTATGAAGTTTATAGAGATAAATGGGCGCCAGTGAGTCAAATCATTAACATACAATATAGTAAAGTCAGGGTTAATTATTAAAGACAGGGTGAACTTGGCCCCTACGTTGGGCCTGCCATTGTAACGTAGAGGGTGAGAGGCTTGCCTGATTGGCTCCACAACCTCAGACGCTCACCTGCATAGCTCAATCAGTTAGCAAAAGACTCACGAAAATTTATAAAAGTAAGCAAGGATTGAAATACCACAGAGGTTCAGAATATAAATAAAACAAAGCTATAGAAAATTCAATGTGTGTAATTAAAATATAAGTATGTTTACAAGGTTAAGAAGATGTGTGAGGCACGGTAAGTATATAGGTTATAATTTTGACAAGACTATAACAAAGATATAATTGCAAATATAGGTTGAAAACTTAAGTAATGAATCCATCCATCGAATCATTCATACTGGAATTTACAATTAAAAAGTTCTACGTCGAAGATTAAAGAAAAAAACAGGCTAGTGTTGAGATGAACGAAGTGATTTGGAGGTTAAGAATTTAATTTATGTAGAGGTGAAATTTTGAAGAGAGGTGAAGAATCCATGTATCGTCAGTGTGCAGTGTCCTCATCAGGACCTGCACGAGGTGAAGCTTTGTTAAGTAGTCCTTTGAGGCATCAAATTGTAAATATATCCTCACACGTGGTCCAGAATTTCACGCGTGAGCGATGACGGATATGGGATAATTATCTGCGTTCCGTGATGTACCGGTCAGCGTGTGACACTCGGTAACTAGCTGATAACTAGACACGGTATCAGTGTCTAGGCCATTTTTTAATTTATAATATTCTAATATTATGTCAGGAGTAAGGAAGTATATAAAGGGAGGGAATTTTAGACCTGAAAAGATTTAAGTGACTGGGCTGTAGTACGTAGCTTTGATTCGGGGATGGAAGTTAATATTAAAAAGCTATAACACTTACGATTACGTCTTCATTCCCCAGGATTTTATTGCCGGGTCGGCCTGAATAGAAAATAAATGCGGCCGTTCGCCATGACAGTTATTTTTTGCAAGAAGGAAACATAGACGAAAAAGCTCAGAACGAGATTTCACTTACCATAGAGCAGATTCTGTGGTAAAGAAATAAGGTAGAATAAACGGGTTCAAAAGTTAAATTGCTATTTTTTATCAGTTAAAAGGGAAGTCAGGAATGTCATTCTTACGAGAGCGCGGGAGAATAACATGACAATACTTCCATGTGAAAATTCATATTTTTTTCGTATTGATAACGTTTGAAATAGAAAAAAAATACCAGACATAATTTACTAGTCAATAATGCATTATATGTACTGTTTATTTATCTAGTATTTTATTTGAATTTAATGTTACGTCATTTTGTAAATCCTATTAAATAATGAATATTTCATAAATGATGTATTTCTTGTCCGCCTCGTATACGCATAGTGGTAGCGCATTTGGCTACCCATGCCTGAGGTTTCGCGGGTTCGATTCCCGCAGTGGGTCAACATGAAATATTTATTTACATGTGATTTTAATAATAATATTCATTGTGTGATACCTTGGCAAAACGGCTACTGAAGCGTTAAGACTGATCAATCTTGCCTTCATGTTAATAAAATTGATCAAGATACACTGCACTTGGTGTAACCAATGCAGTGCCCTATGCACCAATTGGGTGCGGATAAGGGGAAGTAGTAGTAGTATGTATTTCTACCTTTTTTTTATTATTAGCTCAATATATGAAACGTTTATTTAAATATTTGAATATTTAAATATTAATACCTGTACGTATTGCTTCCTATTTTTCATTATAAACAATATATAAATAATGTAATGTTTAAAGCCCTTCGGGCCGTGGATGACATTTTGATATAAAATTAAAAATTGTTCGTTTTAAAATATTGATATATTGAAAAAAATAATTTATTAAAGAATTTGGTGATATCATCAAAGTCACCATTATCATTTTAAATCCGCTCTCTTTGATATGCATATGGATTTATAATCTGTCTTCAAGCCAAGCAATAATAGGACACCACGACACACGACGCCTACGATTATCAACGGTGACCGTATACCTTGTTTGATAACAATCATTTGCAATGTTTCGTAATGCTTTTTTCAACATTTGTTTTGCTCACTATCGTCATTTTTAACAAACCATGATGCCATTTCACTGAAAGGGTATGCAGAGAGAATAGAACGCTTCACCATACTCTGTCCTGGTATACTTATTTTACTTCTGTATGCTCCCATGCCGATTATTCCGAATTTTCACTCGTCCACTTTCAAGTAGGTAATCGTTTATACTTGAAAGTCTATTTTTAAGTTAACGTTATTTTTTTTTTCTTTTTGCACAAATGTCAAGATGCTATATTTTTTTTTACGATTGCAGCCTTTAGTACGCGGAAGAAATAATTATTACAATAAATATATTACCTTCTGAATGGTTTTATTCAGCCAAAATATACTCTTCCACATAATTTTGGCAGTAACTAAGGGCTCTTGACCTTTAGCTATAAGGCTTTAAAGGATCTGGAAATGAGCCAAATTGCATGCTTTGGCCAGTTGAAAAAAATGCTTTTTAATCCTTTTTTAGCAATCAACTTCATTCTCAAAAAGCTTTAATCTTTTCAGCAGTAAGTGAATGGTGTTTATTTGATTTTGAGGTTTTTTCCGGCACTATTTTCTTTTCAGTATTCATAATTTTTGTAGTAATTTTCCTCTTCGACCGCATTTAGACTTAACTGGGTAATATTAATTTTTGGAGAAGAAATTTTTTTGTGATAGGTATATTATTTTTTTAACATAATAAATGTAAAAGTCACAATGAGTTGTTCTTTTATAAAACGTTTATCTGTGAATATAAAAATATCCTTTGTATTACTTACGTTTTCAAAAGCTCAAAACATCAAGATCAACTAAAAACATGAGAAAAAACTCATATGCAAATGATGTAAAAATAGCCTGTTATTACGAAGGTGGTGGGTTTCGAAAAATAAAACGCTAGAATTATGTCACACGATACTGTTAACGTATTCAACACAAATTGCTTTTTGGAAAGGGCTGATTTGGTGGGTGGAAATTCGCTGTATTTCAAATAAAGATTATGTTTCAGAGTGACATTCCTTTTGTGAAGCAAATCGAAACTGAAACTCCCCCCTTGAGGGATAATAAAAAGAATACGACTAAATAGGCCACAATAAATGTGTCATTATGGAAAATGATATGGTTAGACAAAATGAGATTTATAAATTGGATACGCATTGTAATGTATACGGTTGAGATAAAAAGAAATCGCGGAAAGAAGGTTTAATAGATATTTTAAATAGAAATATACTTTTGGACTCCGACCATAAATGTTTCTACTTCTTGATTAAAGTAGTTTGTTTAATAAATGCTAGCAGTGACTTTAATTATGTCAACCTGTATCGCGTTCGGAAGCCGTCATTATTAAAAACATCCCCATCGAGCCTTAAGCATGTCAATTTGTTAACGTTGTTACTTTAAAAAAAATTGTTAACACAATGTCTGCGGCACTTCCTTTGTAGTTTTAAATTATAAAATATAATACACTTTGGGCGTGTTCAAATACTTGTATACAAATCTGGATTTATCCCAAGACGGGAGTAGGTATACATCTCTTTTTTTATCCCTACAGAGATGAGGTGTTTTTTTTTCAAATTCAGGAATATGGATATTCAAGCGTTTACAGGGCTCATGACCTGTCATTGACTGGGTTAAGTGGCCACTTTATGTACTACAGCATTCCCCATTCCGCTTATAAGCGAATATCCACACCAGGTAACATTTTTGATTTTTATATATATGTTACGAATCGAGAACCATCCACCAGCGCGGTAAATGTTACCTGGTGGGGATATTCGCTAATAAGCGGAATGCACTTAACACAGCCAATGACAGGTCATAAGCCCTGTAAACGCTCGAGTATCCATATTCCTGAATTTGAAAAAATTCTACCTCATCTCTGTAGGGATATAAAAAAATATATATAACACACTTACTGATGAATTAGTTACATTATTATTTTTTCTAAATTTCACTGAAAAATACACTTTTCTCTTACCTTAGCTATACGTAGTTTTATTTTGACTAATAATTTTCTGTTGTTAAATTGTTAAAATAAAAAAAATATGTACAGCTTGTCTTTTTAATTTGTGTAGTAAAGGCTCAAGATTTTTTTTAATATATGTGTAATTTGGTGTATTATATTGTTTTATTGTTTCTAATTTTTTTTAAATGCAGTATTTGCCAGTACCTACTTTTCGTACAAAGATTATGTGGGTCCTTCAAACTTTGTTTTGAAAAATACTTTCACACTTTTTAGAATAAGGCTAAATGAAACATAGAAACACATTGTTTCAAAATTTTTAATATTATGTTTTATTTTCTTAATAAAGAACACTAAAAAAAAAAAAAAAAAAAATTAAAATGCTCAAAAGAGAAGAACTTTTCGTAAAAAATGAACACATTATTAAAAAGTTTCAAGGAAGTACATTCAAATTCATTGTGTATGGCTTGTGGGGTTTAACATAAAAATACTAAAATACTCAAAAAACTTTGTTTTGGCAGTTTGCAAAAAATGTTTGATCGTGTTAACGCACTTTAGAAGAAGTATCAAGGAAAACGCAAAGATAAAAGAATATTCTGTTTTATGCCCATTAAAAAATATTCAAGGTTTTTGAAACGGGAACTTAAGAGCTTTTTCCCATTGCGGCGAAAACAAATTTGGTTGAAATTTACTGCTCTTTTCAGAATCGCTCGATTGAATTTATAATACTAAATTTGTAACATAACATGCTACTTTAATGATCATCTCAACAAATCTTCTTTGATGTCTCAATCTTGGCGATTGGTCTCTGCATCGTAATTTCCATTGCACTCTGTCCTCCGCAGCCCTTTTCAGTTCAGTATATGAGGCGCAGATCATGGCCTAACATGGCCATGGTTATATTTTATATGGCCTGGGCAGAAAGTGGTGGAAGAAGCTGCTTTCAAAGGAGGACGGGACGTTAAACAGGACGTGAGCACGGAAACAAGAAGAAAGGTACTATGCTATTTTATCTAGACTGGAAAGCGTAAAAAATCCATAATACATATTTATATTACTTTCATGCAATAAAAAAAAAATCATTGTACACTGCAATACTTGGTTTATGTATCAATGCAGTACCCTGAGCCCCAATATGCAGGAAAAAGGAAAATATAGAAATAAAAAAAATATTCCGCCATCTTGGATTTTAATGCGGATTTTAATAATAGGACCCCTAACACCCCTGGAAATGAGACCGATGTTCATATTACAAAATAATTTGCATTCGCTATCTTGGATTTCAAAATAAATGTAAAATTCGGTATCAGGACCCCCCAATACCTCCGAAAATGATACGCATGTTCATATTACCAAATAATTGGCATCGCTATCTTGGATTTCAAAATAAACGCAAAATTTGAAATAAACTTGTTACAAAAATTCGTATCTGGGGCTTAAAATTAAATCGAATTAAAAAACGTGTTTCAGATTTCATACAGTCCGATTTGTTAATCTTATCCCTTAGTGAATACCTACGCTTACAACGCTTATAAGCTTCATATAACGCTTTTTTTTTAAACTCGATTTCACCACTTGTGTACCGGGGGCCTAAAATGAAATCGATTCTCAAGGAGTAAACTCCAAAAAACAATTACGTCCTTGGCAACCAGATAACCAAAAGAACAGATATATTTATTCTTTATAATCGGGTAATTCCTGTGCTGCGATAATTTATTCATTTTCCTTCTAATTAATAATTTAAGCGTCTATCTTTAAACCTCATCAAAATTATAAAGTTAGACTCCTTGATAAGAAATAATTTTTAAAAAGTCATAATAGAAACTGTGATACAATACAATACAAAAAAATTATCAATCTAATCTCAAATTCCAATTTCGGCTTTGAAAAACGTCTTAATTTTCCTAAATTGAGAAATAACATAAGAGGTTTAACAGCTGCTCACACTAAGCCCGAAACAGATTTCTAGGAATTAAATTCCCTTAAAAATGTCTAAACTGTTTTTAGGCCATTCAAAGCCTTATTCTGGATCATCTTCGCCAAGAGAGCAATTTCTAAA
This sequence comes from Micrasema minimum, assembly GCA_022494985.1. Classification (NCBI taxonomy): domain Eukaryota; kingdom Metazoa; phylum Arthropoda; class Insecta; order Trichoptera; family Brachycentridae; genus Micrasema; species Micrasema minimum. The sequence continues at coordinate 12,351 of JAGVSP010003090.1, read as the reverse complement.
ACTTGTAATGATAATGAATTTTACATGAAAGTTAAAGTTTAACAAATGAAAAGCAGGTTGGTTTTATTCTATGTGAACTTAAGAAAAAAATAGCCATGGGAATCCTTAATGTGGGAATCCTGATTCTTATTCCTGTCGTATTTTCTGCATCAAATGTGTAAATTTTGGAACTACTCCAAAAAGCAGGAAAAAATTGTAGTGGAACGGGATTCGAACTTAGAGATTCCAATCCAGAGTCCTTGAATCTACCACTTATTCAAGTCATATTATAGGCTTAACCATCGCTCTTAACTATCTAAAAATATTAAAACATTTATGTAAAACTGTACATTTATGTAAAAATGTAAACTGTAATTTATGCAAAGTACCCATTTTGTTGCATAGTTTCTCATATTTATGTTATATGTAACGCATACATCAAATCGATACCTTAATATGCAAATTGTGTAACTCCATTTTTTTTTTTGAAATGACTTGATGATGCCTTTTTGTTGTCTGTATTCCAATACACGCGCTAGGTAAATTAGGCAAGTCCAATATTATTACAAATGCCCTAAAACCCACCGGTAACGGCCACATTAGTATTGGCAACACTGCAAATTTGGCAATTTCACCATTTCGTTTTTTGCCCGCCCTGTAAAGTAACCATTTAGGAGTTACACAATTTGCATATTAAGGTATCGAAATGTCTTAAAGGAAAAGTAACAACTGAAAAATAAAAAAAAACATTTTACATTAAAATATTGCGAATTTCAAAATTGTGTTACTGAATTATATTTTTTTTCAATTTATGCGTATTTACAAATTAGGTAGGTAAGTACTATTCGAGGTAAATTTAATATGTTTATTATGTATGATATTGATTATTTGTATTTATTTGTAAACGCTGCTGTCAATAGCTCTAAAACAATAACATATTTTACCTCCTAAAAAAAAACAAATAAAAATGAAATTTTTTAATTATTTTTTTATCAAACCGATTTCCGGGCTTGTCCAATAAACGATACAGTGGAAATGTATTAATCGTGTTAATATAAGTCGATTGAAAAACTCCGATGACTTGGCTGAACAGCCTTTGAATTCTGTTTGCCGGATGCTTGAATGCTTCGTTAATAGCTTTTCAATCCAGAGCCTTCCGACACAGGAAGCAATGAAAGCCTTCAGAAGCTTTATATCTAGCCAACAAAGTCGTGGAGATAAAAAATCACCGCTATTTATCCATTAACAAGATTGTCCGACAATTTGTTAAGCAAATTGGGCCGCAATTTACATAAACACCTTAGAAGAATATTTAAGGGTTGATTTTACCCCGTTTTTTAAAATTGAATAAAGTTTTTTTTCCGTAAAATATTCACGTCAGTGTATTTAGCTCTCATTTGGTACTGAAATTTTTTATTTTACTATTAAAATTTTAAAAATTCATTGAAGTACTTAAAAAAATATTTTCGGTTTAATTCGAAAATAAAGAAATATTGTACCTACCTAATCTCTTTTTCTTCTATAATATGCAATAGTTCCCCTTAATCCCATGTTATATGTAGTAATTTAATAATTACCATAATGACGTGCTGTTCCTTAGTCACCACAAAACTAACTATGGTTTTCATGCCCCATTGTTTCAATTGTGTCGTATTGTAAACTCAAGACGGGATCTGCTCTTCTTCGGTGTAAGTCTATCAAGATTTAAACATTCACTGAAGTAGACCCGATCCTGTCTTGAGTGTGTCCACATTTTATTCTAACTGTCTAAGCTTGACCAATTTAATGTTCTGTCACTTATTTTTACTGCTTTTTATCCCTTTTATGCTTAACTATGTATTTAAATGAATTTTTCCGTAAATAAATAAAATGAAATCAATTAAAGATATAATTTAAAGAGAAAAAAATGCCTACTTAACGATTTTTTAAAAAAATATTTTGTAAGCATCCTATTTACTTAAATAGTTTCCAAAATACATTGTGCTATAAGCTGCAAAATTAACTAACTTATTGAGACAGTACTAATACAAGCATTTAAAATTTATCTTGCATTGGTATTTGTTTTATGTAAATATATATTTTTTGTGTATTTTTTAATATTTAAAATAATATTAATATGATCACGTGGGTACAGAAAAAATGTTAAATAGTATCATTTTGCAAAGAAAATCCTCTTCTTTAAATATCTACTTATTTAAAAAAAAAAGTATAATATCCAAAAAATGTTTACGACCTCAGCCATATAAAAGTTATTTTTAATTATAATCTGTATGAAATCTAATACGCATTCGAGAAAAAAGGCGAATACTCAGATATTTGTATATACTACCTAAAATTATTCCCACCTTACAAGAAGGCACGATGATCAGTCTACGCTTCAGTGCCAGTCCAAGTTATCGCGTTATATAATAATATTTTATGTGTGAAACCTCTTTAATAGATATATTGTACAGTCGTTTTGCTTGAAAATGTTATCTCATGGATAATCTAATAAAGCCAATATAATGAATTTAATGCATGATGAGGTAAAATTAAAATCCCTGATGATCTGTCTCAAGCTTGGAAAGCTTTGTTCCAATAATCATTTAATCTACTTTATTTTTTATTCAACTGACGTCTCACAGTTCCTCAGCTACGTCAGGCGCCTTATTAGACCGTATTTCGTTGATACTTTTACTGAAACTTTCTGTCCAAACAGTCGTGATTGCAAGGTCCGCTATCATATACTAATATGGAAATACGCGCGGACCTTTTTTACATACAAATTAGTTTTTGGGAACTGGGTTGGAGTGAAAATTATAAAAAGTATGTATATGCATGTGTTATTGGGCGTTGATTAGTAATTCTGTATAAAAATCTTTTGGCTGTACTGTAAATGTAATTAACGAATAATGTAAACGTTACGATAATTATACGTGATAACGTCTAATTAGAAGCTGATTGTATGAAAATTATATATATTTTATGAATTGAATTGAATTATTATTAACTGAAGTTTCATTATTTTGCATATTACTTTAGCATGGAGTTATATGAATTATTACAATTTTTTCCATAAATGATCATTTTTTTGGCACTTCGTTTATGTCACTCATTCAATTCGTTGCTTGTTGTGCTGAGTGCTCTTGTATCACTTCTAATCGGGACGCATCGGCACGTTGGTGAGGAAGAGAGGGGGGGGGGGGGGGGTTTGATTTGTTGCGTCACACATATCGAACGTTTAGGGCCGATCGTGCCTACTCTTATCGGATTTGTTCCGCGCTCTCGCGTTTGCACATCGTAGATCTGGGGTCTCGTGACTAATAGTCTTGCTTTTTTTGTGTTGTGCAGCCTGCGTTTATTCGCATGTATTCTAGTAGTTAGTACGTCAAAAAATTCATTAACAGCGTGACCTACGCGTTTAAGAAAAATGGATGCGCTGTTATAATAAGGCGGGTCTTCGGTACCAGACAAAAAACCACCAATCTAAAGTTTTATTAAGTACATTTTGCCATATTTGTAGGAGCACTATTTTTCTTAGTGCCTTATTGCATCTTAGTCATTGATAAATCGTGGAGGCATAATATCATCACATTGAAACAGATACTTATGTTTTCCCACCGTATAAATGCAAAAAATGTCTTTCGAAATAATCACTTTAATGTTTACCGCGGGCTAAATTGATTTTAAGCATCCATCACTCATTTGATGAGATTTTTCAATGCCCCATTACGCCTCAGAACGGCGTACATTAACCAAATAAATTGCAGCATACTCCTTTTTTATATTCGCTATCCGCAAAGTAATTAAGTCAAATAATCGTTGAAAAATGTTCTGAAAGACGATGAGCGGTTTGCTGATAAAGGCTCTTCCACACATTGAATGATCATGTCTATCGTTCATTTACGATCGGATCGTTCCTAAGGAAGGTTGTCGTAGTGTCTAGGGAATTTGTTAATCGAGAGTATTTGTAAAAGGATTCAGCCTTTTACCTTTTAGAGCAGATATCCCCATTGTGTTTTAGAAACTCGAAAAAGCTTGTTTTGCATACAAATGACAAATATTAGGAGTTAATTTATATTTGTATGCTCATGGCTTACACAAAGCCCGAAGGTAAAATATTAAACATCAGATCTGGCGTAAATTTAAAAATGCTTCGTTCCCTTTTTTATCTGAAATATATAAATGATTTAAATTGAATGCCTTTGCTATTCATATACAAATGAACGAGTATTTATTATGAACCTTTACTTAAGGTAACCATGGTACCCATGCTCACTTTTAGAGTTTTTCAATTAATATCTTCGTCTTTTTTTAAAAACTAAAGGCATGCCGGGAACAAATTAACTAACTAATGGTTTAATGATATTTCACAACTTTAACTCTCTTAACTTTTACGCACACTACACATTAATACACCACACCACACACCGCTACTTCTACCTACTACTTTCCCTTATCAGCAACCAATGGTGCATAGGGCACTGCGTTGGTGGTGATTTTATTACATGAAGGTAGGACTGATCAGTCTTACGCTTCACTACCAGTGCAAGGTATCACATATGAAATAATACGATATGAAAATCACACATAAATAAATATTTTAACGTTCAATAGTTCATGTTTACATCAATGTATTCACACACCACACAAACACTCTTTTTTTAGCTAATTAGTGTTTTGATTTCTTTTTCTCCTTTGGTTTCTTTCTCTTTTTTGTTGTTTCTGGCTACATTCATAAAATTTTTAAATCTGTAATTGGCATGGTGATCAGCTCATTTAAATTGTATTTTCCATATTATTTCGTGGCTGTTTATATCCAATACATAAATAAATAAATAGATAAACCTTTTTCAAAAATTTCTCCTAATTTTCATTAGAATGTTATTATTTTTTACATTTGAATCCAATATTGTAGCCCTAACTGGTGAAAACACAATTTTAAAATATATTTAAAAAAGTTCGATATTATACCTTCTTATAGTAAAATGTTTAAATTATAAATCCAATTAAATATTATAATCCATTAATCATCCCATGAAAGTATGTATTATACGGTAGGAAAAATACGTTTTAAAGTCATGATTACCTCTAATACTAAATGTTTAAATTTAGAACCTACCCTTGGGCTTAGCAAACTTTTTGCGCTACCTAAAATATACTTTCGATAAAAATTTATATCCCTTATATATTTGGTCATCAGGGATTCTCGTTCTACGTTTTAAAGGTTTAATTTTTTGTGGGTGGACGTTATACGATCACAATATTTTTAAAAATATTCAAGGGTAAATTTAGTAATTTTTTACTCTATATAATTATGTTCGTAATGTTGGTACCTAACTTTGTTTATTACAGAATAAATAAAATCATCGGCGATGAAGTTGCTTTTATTTTTGTTTTTGAACATTGTATTTTTAAAAGAGATTATTTACTGTCTGCGGTTGACAATAATCTCTTTTGTAAATGACGTAAAGAACTACGTTACGTAAAATACAACTTATTACATATGTAAGAAAACCAACGCAAACATAAATATTCTATATTTGAAGGTCGTGTGCTCATAAATTTAATGTGTAATAGTTGTTTATCATATTTAATAGTGCTATATTTTGAACAATAATATTATACAAATTAAGGGAATGGAGCTTAAGGTAAAAATAATTAAATAAACACTATGTTTACTTAGACCACTTGAATTTTTATTGACAACAATTCATTCGGTCTAAAGTAACAAAGTGTTTTATTTTAATTAATTTAATCATGTTATTCCTCAACGTTAATGCCGATTCAATAATTTTATTTTCCTTATAATATGATGTATTCTGTGTTATCAAAAACCAATTGTCATCTTTCGTAATATCTTTATTATTATTTATTATGTGATCTCAGAAACAAATAAGGATTCACACATCATGAAAAAAAATAGCATTTTTATCGTTTTCTTTTTACCCCGAAGAAACTCACATCAATAGGAAGATTGATGGTGTTCTTAACTTACCAAATTAGTTTCCAAGAAAATCTCGGCTGAAAAAGAACCTACTCTGTAATTAACTACCATTCCCTTTTCGTAAGAATGCTAAAGGATGGAATGTTGGGATGGATTTGCTATCGAAATTCTGTGAATACCAAGTTATTACTTTACTAGAGAGAAAACGACAGCTATTTTATGAGGTTTAAATAAGCTTCTGATGTCCTGTTTTAATTTGACTAAAGTGGCTTGAATTTCGCCTCTTTCAGATGAAGGCTATAATTTAATTACTACCATATCTGTGACGATTTCTATTATGCATATATTTGTAACTGTATTTTTTTATAAAATTGGAGGAGAGAATAACGTATGTCAATTGCACATGTGATTGTTGCGCAACGTTCATTTCATCATTATAACCATATCCGCTCTCTATGTGGAGCATATGGAATCCACAAACTGACTCCAGGCCAAGCGATCGGCCGCCAGCTCCCGCGCATCCTCCCAAGTCAAGTCCCACGTCCCCGCAGCTCTGACGCAACTGCCGACGAATTGTCAACAGTGGACGTCCGGGACGCCGAGAAACCTGATGCCTTGTAAAATAGGGCAAGCAAGGTTAAGGCTCTCGGGAGGCATACGCAACGTTACCTACTTTAAATAAAAATATACTTATAATGTTAGATACAAAATGTGTAATAAAAGTAAGAAGAAAAAAAAAAGTATTCATATGTAATGTAACCCGCAGACAAGCCCGGGCTTTTGAGGAACAATGAATACATTTATGTATTTTCCATAATATAATGTACATTTCAGATAAATAAAATAAAAAACAAATAATAAATAAATGAAAAAAAGTAACATTCATATCCAGAGACCCCACATACACAAGTTCACTCACCCATAACACCCACACCCTATCACACACCCTTACTCACATCCCTACATATACAAAGTAATTGGTTTAATTTTGAATATGGTTATTTGTTTAATTTTGTTGTAATATTGTAACTGTTTGTGTCCAGAATAAAAAAATAAATTTTAAAAAAAACAAGAAATAATCGTGGTTTGATTCAACATTATTTGCATTATACTTTTTTTACAAATCCGATTTAGTGTTATGATAGATAAATTAATGCAAACGAAATAATAAAACAGTAATTAATTAATTATTAGCTTAGTATTTCAGAGAATGCGTTTGACTTTTGTAGTATGATATATTGTTTTCAGTTTAAAAAACCATAGCTAATTTTGGCAAACCCTGAATAGTAAAAACAATTGCCATGAAGCTTAATAAAGCATGATCTAGGCAGCCATATAGATTGCATCACCTACTAACTTTGGACAAAAAGTAGATACAGGATGTTACTTGATTTTGATGTCAAATTATCTACCTGTTTTGAGAATGATTTATTTAGAGATATTTTTATTTTTTTTTAATGTACAAGGTCTTACTGGCTTTAGACAGATACCTACGTTTACGCGAATATATCCACATCAAAAGTATTGAAAGCATTTGAAACAAAATAAGATTATCAATTCTTGGACACGAAGTTTGCTTATGACATGAATTCCAATGTGTAACAAATTTCAAGATAACTACGTTTTACAAAAAGGCACGCGTATCATCCACGTGTAAAAAAATACTGTTCAGCTACTGTATAATAACGTATTATCCATTTACGTTTTTTACTTTTTTATTTTTTAGGCACTTCTTAACCCTTAAAGTACTGTGTTTGAAAACGATCTGCGTATCCCCCCACGGTGATGTAACCTCGTGTTACCACACAAATTGTTTGATATAACTAGCTAACTAACCATCACGAACGCCATTTCCCCGAAGGGGTTAGGCAGAGAGGATAGAACTGTAGTCCTGGCATACTTCTCTTGCTTCCTTCACATTTATACATCTTCTCATGCACGCAACGTCGATAATTCCGACTTCTTATATGCCCTCTTTTAAGCACACTTGGTTGACTTGATCATGCCTTGTCTTTCTCGGGCCTTCCTCGACTTCTACATCCAGGCACAGTCGCATCATAATTTTTTTTTTAGCCGTTCTTTTCTCATCATCCATTCGCTCTACATTACGAACCAACGTAAAAGACCTTTCTTAATATTTGTCGATAATGCTTATCTCAGCCTTGCATTTTGCTCTAATTTCAACTTTAGTGCACCGTGTCATACATAGTTTTACCCACACATTCGCCTGAGAGATCGCATTAAAACTGCATTCATCTACTTTCAATCCTTATTTTTCCAACCGTTGATATACTATCATAACTTTTAATAATTTTATTTTTCATATTAATGTTTTTATATTATCAGTGTGTAGTTAGTATTTCTGTCTGTCGCTATAACTCTTTTTATTGTTATATAGCTGTAAAACACACTAAAAAATCAATAATATCCTGTGTTTACTACAAAAGGTAAAAAATATTTTTTTTTAGTAATTACCTACTTTATAATATATAATATTTTTTATGTAATCCACCTAATTTTTTAAGTAATTATAAATTTGCATGAAATATTTTTTTCTGGTGCTAAAAGGTGTGATTGAAGATTTTCTAAAACGCTAGTGTTTTATTTTGATTATGTACGGAGATATAAATTTATTTTGCGTTTGCAACGCGTGTTACATCACACCAAGGCAAGGGTCAAAGAATCATGACGCGGAGTGCTCCTGGGTGTATGTATAAGACGAGAAAATACATCGTGCGTGCTTAGAAGATGTATGTATTGTGGAGGAAGCAAAGAAAAGTGTCCAGGCGCAGGATGTTCTGGCGTTTTAGTTATTATTCCTACCCCTTCAGGGAAATCTCGTTAAGGTAAGTTAAGTTGACCTAACATTTTTTTCATTATCTACCAATAAGCATCTTCTAATGAACGGTGCATTTTGAAAAATCTTTCTATTTTAAATAATGTTCAAAATTGGGACCATTTTTAACAACCCACATGTTTTTTAAAAATATCAAGGGTAAATTAGTAATTTTTTACTCTATATAATTATGTTCGTAATGTTGGTACCTAACTTTGTTTATTACAGGAATAAATAAAATCATCGGCGATGAAGTTGCTTTTATTTTTGTTTTGAACATTGTATTTTAAAAGAGATTATTTACTGTCTGCGGTTGACAATAATTCTTTTGTAAATGACGTAAAGAACTACGTTACGTAAATACAACTTAATACATATGTAAGAAAACCAACGCAAACAAAAATATTTATATTTGAAGGTCGTGTGCTCATAAATTTAATTGTAATAGTTGTTTATCATATTTAATAGTGCTATATTTTGAACAATAATATTATACAAATTAAGGAATGGAGCTTAAGGTAAAATAATTAAATAAAACACTATGTTACTTAGACCACTTGAATTTTTCTTGACAACAATTCATTCGGTCTAAGTAACAAAGTGTTTTATTTAATTAATTTAATCATGTTATTCCTCAACGTTAATGCCGATTCAATAAATAATTTTCCTTATAATATGATGTATTCTGTGTTATCAAAAACCAATTGTCATCTTTCGTAATATCTTTATTATTATTTATTATGTGATCTCAGAAAACAAATAAGGATTCACACATCATGAAAAAAATAGCATTTTATCGTTTTCTTTTTACCCCGAAGAAACTCACATCAATAGGAAGATTGATGGTGTTCTTAACTTACCAAATTAGTTTCCAAGAAAATCTCGGCTGAAAAAGAACCTACTCTGTAATTAACTACCATCCCTTTCGTAAGAATGCTAAAGGATGGAATGTTGGGATGGATTTGCTAATCGAAATCTTGTGAATCCAAGTTATTACTTTACTAGAGAGAAAACAGCTATTTTATGAGGTTTAAATAAGCTTCTGATGTCCTGTTTTAATTTGACTAAAGTGGCTTGATTTCGCCTCTTTCAGATGAAGGCTATATTTAATTACTACATATCTGTGACGATTTCTATTATGCATATATTTTGTAACTGTATATTATTATTATAATGGAGGAGAGAATAACGTATGTCAATTGCACATGTGATTGTTGCGCAACGTTCATTCATCATTATACCATATCCGCATCTCTATGTGGAGCATATGGAATCCACAAACTGCCTCCAGGCCAAGCGATCGGCCGCCAGCTCCCGCGCATCCTCCCAAGTCAAGTCCACGTCCCGCAGCTCTGACGCAAACTGCCGACGAATTGTCAACAGTGGACGTCCGGGACGCCGAGAACCTGATGCCTTGTAAAATAGGCAAGCATGGTTAAGGCTCTCGGGAGGCATACGCAACGTTACCTACTTTAAATAAAAATATACTTATAATGTTAGATACAAAATGTGTAATAAAATAAGAAGAAAAAAAAAGTATTCATATGTAATGTAACCCGCAGACAAGCCCCGGCTTTGAGGGAACAATGAATACATTTATGTATTTTCCATAAAATATGTACATTTCAGATAAATAAAAAACAATAAATATAAATGAAAAAAAGTAACATTCATATCCAGAGACCCCCACATACACAAGTTCACTCACCCATACACCCACACCCTATCACACACCCTTACTCACATCCCTACATATACAAAGTAATTGGTTTAATTTTGAATATGGTTATTTGTTTATTATGTTGTAAATATTGTAACTGTTTGTGTCCAGAATAAAAAAATAAATTTTAAAAAAAAAACAAGAAATATCGTGGTTTGATTCAACATTATTTGCATAATACTTTTTTACAAATCCGATTTAGTGTTTGATAGATAAATTAATGCAACGAAATAAATAAAACAGTAATTAATTAAATATTAGCTTAGTATTTCAGAGAATGCGTTTGACTTTTTGTAGTATGATATATTGTTTTCAGTTTAAAAAACCATAGCTAATTTTGGCAAACCTGAATAGTAAAAACAATTGCATGAAGCTTAATAAAGCATGATCTAGGCAGCCATATTGATTGCATCACCTACTAACTTTGGACAAAAAGTAGATACAGGATGTTACTTGATTTTGATGTCAAATATCTACCTGTTTTGAGAATGATTTATTTAGAGTATTTTTATTTTTTTAAATGTACAAGGTCTTACTGGCTTTAGACAGATACCTACGTTACACGAAATATCCACATCAAAAGTATTGAAAGCATTTGAACTAAATAAGATATCAATTCTTGACACGAAGTTTGCTATGACATGAATTCCAAGTGAACAAATTTCAAGAAACTACGTTTTACAAAAAGGCACGCGTATCATCCACGTGTAAGAAAATACTGTTCAGTACTTTATAATAACGTATTATCCATTACGTTTTTTACTTTTTTATATTTTAGGCACTTCTTAACCCTTAAAGTACTGTGTTTGAAACGATCTGCGGTATCCGGTGATGTAACCTCGTGTTACCCACACAAAATGTTGATATAACTAGCTAACTAACCATCACGCCATTTCCCCGAAGGGGTAGGCAGAGAGGATAGAACTGTAGTCCTGGCATACTTCTCTTGCTTCCTTCACATTTATACATCTTCTCATGCACGCACGTCGATAATTCCGACTTCTTATATGCCCACTTTTAAGCACTTGTTTGACTTGATCATGCCATGTCTTTCTCGGCCTTCCTCGACTTCTACATCCAGGCACAGTCGCATCATAATTTTTTTTTAGCCGTTCTTTCATCATCCATTCGCTCTACATTACCGAACCAACGTAAAAGACCTTTCTTAATTTTGTCGATAATGCTTATCTCAGCCTTGCATTTTGCTCTAATTTCAACATTAGTGCACCTGTCATACATAGTTTTACCACACATTCGCCTGAGAGATCGCATTAAAACTGCATTCAATCTACTTTCATCCTTATTTTTCCAACCGTTGATATACTATCATAACTTTTAAAAATTTATTTTTCATATTAATGTTTTTATTATCAGTGTGTAGTTAGTATTTCTGTCTGTCGCTATAACTCATTTTCATTTTATATAGCTGTAAAACACACTAAAAAATCATAAAATCCTGTGTTTACTACAAAAGGTAAAAAATATTTTTTTAGTAATTACCTACTTTATAATATATAATATTTTTTATGTAATCACCTAATTTTTTAAGTAATTATAATATGCATGAAATATTTTTTCTGGTGCTAAAAGGTTTGATTGAAGATTTTCTAAAACGCTAGTGTTATATTTTGATTATTTACGGAGATATAAATTATTTAGCGTTTGCAACGCGTGTTACATCACACCAAGGCAAGGGTCAAAGAATCCATGACGCGAGTGCTCCTGGGTGTATGTATAAGACGAGAAAATACATCGTGCGTGCATAGAAGATGTATGTATGTGGAGGAAGCAAGAAAAGTGTCCAGGGCAGGATGTTCTGGCGTTTTATTTATTTGCCTACCCCTTCAGGGAAATCTCGTGGTAAGTAAGTTGACCTAACATTTTTTACAT
>JAGVSP010003089.1:0-56329 GCA_022494985.1 Micrasema minimum | reverse complement strand
GAAAAAATGAAAAAAAGTTTTTTTTGTTAAATTCCTTTTTTTTGAAAACCGCGCGTTGGAGCCCGGGGAAACTTTGCCTCAAAATGAAGTAACCCTGTATCGCCGCACGGCCCCTCAGTTGGCCTGGAATGTTTCCAATATAGGTTATTTTAAATTACACACGCCCGGAGGATATCGATCTCGTGTCTGCTTCATCTTCCCGACCCCGGGAAATTACTATTCTCGGAATTTGGGGAATTTATAGCGTTTTTGTTTTGGTTTAATGTCTGTATTTAACAGCCTTAAACAGCTAACACATCGTCGCGTCGGTCGGTCCAATGCTAAAACCGCGTTATCTGCAGAACGTATATTAAAGTTCAAAATTTAAATTTGAAATTATACATTTATTTAAATACTAACTAACTAACCATCATGCAGAGAGGATAGAAAGCCACACCACCTGTCCTGGCACACTTCCCTTGCTTCCTCCACTTTCATACATTTCTAATGCACGCGCGACGATTATTCCGACTTTTTACATGACCACTATCACAATTTTTTTTCCGGAGTTTTAATGACTATAATTTAACTAAAATTTTTATTTAAACAGATTTGTGACCTACTTTTAAGCCTATTACCTTAATATTTTAAAACAGCAACTTCTGTAAATTCGGGCTATTGGCGTTATTGAAGACGATATGTCAGCGAAAACCGAAACTGTATAACTCGTAACTCCATGAACAGCAATTTTCCATGACGAGACTTTAAACGTGTTTTTTTTCAACATTTATATGAAAATTGATATTTGAACGATAGGTGTTTGTTATTAACTTTTTAAAACGTAATAACAATACGATTTTGTACATGTAAATAATATTACTTATTATATGTGATTTAATTATTAGACTGATCATCTTGCCTTCATATGTTTAAAATTTTAGATCAAGATGTACGAAAGCGGAGGAGCAAGGGAAGAGTGCCAGGACAGAGTGGTGTGGCGTTCTATCCTCTCTGCCGCCCTTTGGGAATAAAATAATGATTTTTTTTTCAAAAAAATTTTTGGGAAAAAAAAATTTTTTTTTAAATTTTTAAAATTTTTTTTTACTAAAAGGTATTGTCGACATTAAAATTTTTCTTCCCCGACTGCCTTTAAATTTAAAAAATTTAACGCAGAACCTTACAAACCCGATGATCGGGACTCCCCAAGCCAGAAGACAGAAACCTTTCTGAAGTTGAAACTTTTTTACGAATCTAGAACATTCATAAAAATCGTTAACTCATGACCGACAGATTTGGCCAGGCAACAATACAATTTATATACCTCAAACAAAAAACGCATTTTCCCGATTCTAATTCCACCACATCTTAATTTTTTACATTTCAAGCCAAAAGGTTTAATATTAATTTATAAAAACTATAAAAACTATGAGTTAAATTAAGCAGGTAATTTAAAGTTCATACAAAGTGTTATTGCTTACTACAGTGCTAATTATTCCAGGGGGGGGGGGTTGGGTACTGATTGTTTTGCTCACTTCATGTCCTTCGGGAGGTGTCTAGAAATTTTGTCTTGGTAAATTGTTTGTCCACGTAAATGGTGTTATGTTTTGTATGTATACCTTAAATTGATCTTAGATCCATTGTACCTAACATATCACTGTGGTGCTCACAATAACAAATATCAATATATAAAAAGATAACAGTGTGCAGCAACCGTGGCACCTATTTATGAAAACAGACTTTTCATACTCCAAAATGATCGTGCATAATAGTGAAATCCTACCTTTCGATAACTTCAGCATGTCAGCTAATACTATTTTTCTTTGCATTTTCTTTTTACGATTGCCTTCAATGATTATTACAGTGTTTTTTTATGTTTCCGGGACAAACAGCGTCATTTGGACTCTCAGATCATTCAGCATCATCATCTTTACGATCACGTTTAAAATAAGCTAACCAATTTTGGATGGCTGTTGTTGATTTTTGATTTCGAGTAGCGAATAAAGCGGCAGCTCAGCTTGAACAATGTTTTTTTTTTTTTTCATTAAAAGAAATATGATCAACACCCGTAATTTTTTCATTTTTTAAAGAAACATTTGAGTACAGTGCGTAAGACTAATCCCAAACTCATAAAAAATTTCAACGGGTCCCACAACAAACCTCAAAAAAAACAAAATTTTTCCCCAAAAGCATTTTTTATTTTAATGAAACCTCGAAATAATAATAAAAATACTTTCCCAAAAAACCCGGAAAGGAAATTACCCTTAAATAATTGACTCCCAAAAAAGGGGTACAACCTCTTTTTTTCCCACAGTATTTTCTTTAAAAAACAAAATTAACTCCGTACTTTGGACCCCTTTGCATCGGCTATTTGATGGGGTGCCCACTAAAACGGTCTTTTAAGTGACATCTAACGACTTAAAAAAAAAATTGGGGTGAGTTTGGGGCTCCCCCCCCTTTGGGCCCTTTTCCCCCCCCTTTCCCTTTATGTATGTATATAAAAAAAGGGTTCAAAGAAATAACACACTTAATGATAGTTTAAAATTCATTTCAAAATCTATTTCAATGTCGCACGTTAATGATTTATTAATTTTTGTTTTTAAATTTTTGTTTTTCTTTTATGCAATTGCTTTGTTTCGAAAATATCATTAAGTTATTTGTACCCTGTCTATGTGTACATGGGCCCAAATTTGGGAAAAACGCGGGCCAAATTTTTTGAAAAAGTGAAATAAATTTAAATTTGTATGAATGTTCAAATTTTTTGTGCGATTATCTTAAAACCGCTTCCTTATACCACAAAAACACACAGGGCAAAAATAAAACACACCCCCCTTTTTAACACCATTTTTAATTTTTTGCCCTGGGTGGCTTCCCCAGAGTAAAAGTTATTTTATTTAAAATACACCTTTACTTGATTTTTTAAGTGAAAACTTCTTTTTGAATCGTTTTGGGTGGATTTTAAAAAATTTTTGAACGAAAAAGCGACTAAAAAGAGGGCAAACTTATAGATCCATGGGGGGGAGCCTGCGAGAGAAAGAGATTGAAAAAGAGGGGCCCGGCTGGCGTAATTCCATCACCCTCAGATACTTAAACCCTTGAGCCCCGGCCCCCCTTAAAACTTTCCAATAATATCTAACAGTTAAATATAGTAAATAACCTCTCAACGTACGAGAATTTATATTCGCCCCATTTAAACGCCCTTTACTGTCAAAAGACGTTTTCACTGGTTGAGCCATATATTGCGCAGATTCTTGATAGAATCTGCTGACCAAAAATTTCGCAACATGCGTAATTAGCATAACGGGACGTGACTGTTGTAGAAGGGAGAAGCGCGTGCGATCAGTCGGCCGATCACTTGTTGGAGGCATTTGATCAATCCATATGGCTACCACATAAGAAAAATAATTAATTAGTATAATAATTATCCCAGTAATGATACTGCCTACACGAGATGAGGAGGAATGGTTATCATAACTCAGGAATCATGGATACCTCGTGAGAGCGTTTACAAAAGACTTATGACCTTTTTAATTGCTAAAACCACTAGAAATCAATAATGACAGATACAACATTGCTCTCCTATTACCCGCGTATTAGCGATCAATTCACGCCTGGTACATACCACCTCTTGATATATATCTGTTACGAAGACAAAAATGTTACCCGGTGTGGATATTCGCTGATATTTTTTTTTGGAACTAGTGTTATCCTACTATTAAGAGGGGCCTTTGTAACCCAGCCATAAGACAACCAATAAGCCCTGTAAATTCACACATGAATTTTTTACATATAACCTGATTTGAATTTACATTCCGTCATTTCTGTAGTAATAAAATAAAATAAAATACCTACATAGGGAATTTTAATCCAGTTATTGTGTTACAGGTATTTGAAAACACACATAAAAGAAGTTGAAATATTTATATATTGGTCTAACACTTATATTAGAATATAGTCGCTTTGCATAAACGTCCAAAGGAATTATGGCGGTATTATTACATTGAATAACATGAGATACATTACTAAAACTTTACTTACCGCAGAAACCAAGCGATACGTGAAATCATACGATGACGATTAAACACTTAACATAAAACCCAGTATTACCTTATTGCAGTAAAGTCATACTGCTCCCAAATATTAGAAATCCATGTCCATTTATTTTATAATGTTTATAACCTATTTTTATTATATGGCCCACAAGTACGGATGAAACCACCTATGGGAATCCAGCAGTAGAATGTGTTTGGCGAAGAGCCACTGTCAAGTGAAGATTTTTGTGCATAATGGACAACTTGTTCAGCAAAAGGTACACCAAGTAACTGTTCAACCAACTGTCATTGAATCGTTAAATCACGTGGGCTAAGTACACTATCAAATTCATTGAGACCATGATTTCAATATATAATAACAACTCCACAAAAAAATGAGCTGCCGATTGTGTTGAAGTATCCAAGTATTCGAACAAGAACATTCGCTGTGATGTAGCAATACTCTGATAGACATCAATAGATATTCATACCGTTTCGCTACCTTTTCGAGTTCGAGAGACCCTGGTATAGACTTCACGTACTTTCAAACAAGGACCGATCAACAACAATTATTATTAGACCTTAGATGATCTAATCATAATAGGATGGTGTGACAACATTCGTAGTAGGTTTGTCGAAAACTGGTGAATCTACGCTCGTATATATTTTTAGACGAGTGTGAAATATAGCGCTTGTTAGGTTAGACACACATTTTGGGTCCAATTAAAACAAACAATTATAAACAAAGTAATAAGTACCATGGAAAAGACTGTTATTCCAACCTAAAGATTGCAGATAAGATATATATTTACTTAATATTCTAGTGGTTTTTTAAATAATTTCCTGTACTATTAAACAGTATAAATTTGATCAATATTTTCATTGATAATTTTGATATTCACATAGGCATAAAAGAATCGGCTTACACTCAAACGCCACTCCATGTGTCGGTAGAAGTATGGGTCAAAAAAAAATGTTTTCATTGGTTATAAAGATTCACGGTTTCCAGCATGTCAAAGTAAGCCTTATGTCTCTCTCTTTGTACTGCGTGACGTGAGATAATCGTTTTACCTTTTCTCAAGTCGAATAAAATATTGACAATGTATGTAACTTCGTCATATTCTCGCTTATATATTTTTTTTATTTATAAAAAATAATTTACAAACTCGAGTCTTGTAAAATTAAAATTAATACATCATCTTGTCCCGATAAACTGTATTTTTTACAATTAGTCATCGGGTGCAACAAAAAAATAATAAAATAAAAATTATAGCTGTTAAATAAAAAAACTTATATTTTTGATGACTAATTTTATTTAATTGTATTTGGATACAACACAATAAAGCATTTTATCTTTAAATTTTTTGTTCTATTGAATTGATGAAATCATAAAATAAAAATACAAATACAATTAGAAAAAACAGCTGATAGGAACTAAATATAGTATGTAAATTATTAACCTTTAATTCAAATTCGTGAAAACATTTCAAGTTTTAAAAATGCACAAAAAAATACGGAGGGTTGCATTCGCACCCAATGCTGCATAGGGCACTGCATCGGTAGTGCAGTGTATATTGATCATTTTATTATTTTACATGAAAGCAAGATGATCAGTCATACGCTTCAGTGTCCAAGGTATCACTGATGAAATATAATATGAAAAAATCATCATCATCATACCATATCCGCTCCCTATGTGGAGCATATGGAATCCACAAACTGCCTCCAGGCCAAGCGATCGGCCACCAGCTCCCGGGCATCCTCCCCAGTCAAGTCCACGTCCCGCATCTCTGACGAATTGTCAGAGAATTGCCGAGAACCTGATGCCTTGTAAAATAGGCAAGAATGGTTAAGGCTCTCGGGAGGCATACGTAGTATATGGCCTAGCCAGCCGAAACGCCTTCGCCGGATGACTGTAGATACCAAGGGTTGCTGTGTCCGTTGCCTCACCTCTGTGTTCCTTACAAAGTAAAACCACCTAAAATTCTTCTAAGACACCTATTCTCTGGACTCAGAAGTCTGCCATCTTGGGCCCTGGTTAGGTGCCACGATTCGCAGCCATAGAGGAGAACAGGTGTGATGCAGGAGTTATAAGGCGGCATTTTGTTTTAACCGAGCAAACATCCGATCTCCAGACAGCTTTCATACTGATGAAAAAATGGCATGTAAATAAATATTCCATGTAGGTACATATTAAATAAACAAATGAATCATGTAGGTACCTAATCTAAGGCATCCGATTGCTCACAGAATAATATTGTAATTATGGAGTAGAAAAAATCTCCATTTATGTAACGAATATGCTTATTTTACTTCAAATAAGAGTGCTCGGATAAATCATTTTCCGCTTCCGTGCATTCGAGAGATACCTATCGTGTACTTGTGCCCAGAAGATGATTCTAAAACTTCTGGAAACTACGTAGGAGGAAAATTTCTTTATACAATCCCTCTAGAGCCTGAGTCTAGAAGTACTAGAGAGTTTATACATTGATACGGAACCTTTTAAATTCCGTTTTACTGTTCTAAACATTTAAATTATTAATATATAACTAATTAAAGTTAAGTAAAAAATACTTGGTACACTTCCACTTTTATTTATTTTGACCAGTTAACGCTTTCACGCTGTAACGGGCATCTTCAGACTGGTAACATGTTGTACAAGACAAAAGTATAAATATCAGTTTTTACAAAATAAATTTAGATACTAAACACATGAGTTGGAAAAAGACAATATGAGAGAAAGAAGAGATGAAATACAAAAACATGTGTTAAATGGGTTAAATATTTTTATTTAACCACTGAATTATACCTACCTAATAAATTTAATTTCTGAATTCCTTGGACGAACGGTTCTTCTTCAATTCAAATTGCATTAATGATTTTTAATTATTATTCCTGAAAATGACTGAGTAGCTGTTACATGCATATTTTACCTTCACATTGTATGTTATGTGTTCTTCGTCTATCACTATTATTATTATAAAAAACGGCGGGTACCCAAGTAAATAATATTTTGGCAAATTTCTTTTTTTTTCAATTTAAACGGAATTTCTTTCATAAAAATATTTTTTGTTCTTACTCAAAACAGCCTTTAGGATATACCATAAAAGGTTAAAAAGATGTACCTTTATTATTTGGTTGCGTATTTAATTTTCCTAAGCAATGAGCTCCTTCCGGTTGCGCTCTCCTGGCCGCCGCGCCGCGCCGGTCTCTTCAGGTGCCCCATTTGTTAGCCGAGCATTAGTCGGTGGCAGTGGCAGTGTAGAAATGCTCTCCAAGCTGTAAACAGCGAGCGGCAGTTAGTACCGCAGTACCCGAAAGGCAGGTGAGCATAGCGGACGGTTTACCTGTGCGGAGACTTCAACGCGCGACAGGTGCCAAGCACGCAACCTGCGCCACCACCGCCCGAGACCAACGTGCGCGAATCCAAACCTATTTTTTGTGCCAAACCCAAGTGCACAGGATGCCAGACTTTTATACCTCCCCTACCCTAAACGGGCAATTGTGACAGGTATGCGGGCCCTATCGAACAACGCATACCCGAACTTTGTGACAATAATTCTTGTGCGCGCGATAAACTCAACCCTTAAAAACTCTAATAAAACATGGTGTTTAGGACGATGATTAACAGAAATAATATAATTTTTGGTGTGAAGAGAAGAAGTATCCCCGATACAATGTTGCTGGTGATCGTCATCGCCTCGCTAACGGCGTCTCAAGTGGAAGGTACGAGTAACCGTCTTATTTGCTTCATCTTTTCTTTTTCTTCTTACTAATACTCTTATTACTTACTCTTACGGTAAACAGAACTGATTTCCAATTAAAATGACGCGTGGAGTTGGAAATTCATACATTGCGTTGGAAATCCAGTGCTTAAATAAAAATACAAACTATTTACTAGATAAGTATTTATTCTCGATTGTTTTGTGCATTTAAACTAAACATACCTGCTTATTTTGTTATCTAGGTTTATTTGTAAATACAATGCATACAAATACACTTCTGTGATTTGAACTAAAACAAAATGAAATTAATTACACTTCGTTTTACGATTTATAAATTTAACTATTAATTACCGGTGTGAAACCAAAAATATTCTAAATTTTATTGGAATTTGTGTCAGCAGCAAAAGCGTGTTTGTAATGGCGATGTTTCTGTGTCACGAAAATATAAATATATATATAATGTTCCTACTATAGTACATGTTAAATTGAGTATATCCTCGTAAGAAAGTTGAGTGGGTACCTACGTTAGTATTCTGTAATAATTTTAGCACGTACAAACATAATTTTGAAAAGCATCATCTATGCCATATATATTACTTTAATGAATAATTGCTTATTGTATTATGTGAAATTCAAAATGCCATTACGCTTTTACGATTTTACCACACACTTCTATTTAATCGATCATTTAAACCACAATGATTTCGTTTATTTTAATTGATGATTTCTAATGCGAGAATTCTTAATGTTCGCGCTATCAAAATGGTCAGTCACCAATTATTTAGCTAGTAACAAAAACAATACGCATCATTGCTAGAATGCAATTAGGAACTTTCTTCATAAATACAAAACCCACATTGCGGTTTGATCATAATTTACTATTGTATTAATTAATATAGCCTAGTTTAGCTGTGTGCTTACGCGTAGGGAATTAAAAACTCACAAAAAAAATACTGTCGTAATGTAAATTCTTGTTGAGAAAAAATATTATTATGTGCATGTGTAAAAAACAACATGATGGACTATTGTTAGTTAGTTGCTAGAAACCGTGTCATTTTCACTTGCGTTTTAAACCTATGGGTACTTAAACCCTAATGTTTAAATAAACGCGATCGTAAAACTTACACTTTAGGCTGTGAAGAGATTTTAAAATATAGTGGATGTCTTCTTAGTCACAATAACGTTCCATATTCCCACACGCTTTGCTTCTAGGTCAAATTTATTGTTATATTTCACTATGTGCCATATCTACTCACCAAATTATTATAATCGTAAGTGTAACGCGGGAATTGGCAAGAAGAAACGCACATTTGTTCATTTATTGTATTGAGATATTTATTAGATTTAAGAACTTTTAACACTATAGTGAGAAAGCATAAATATTACGCGTTATTTCTCTAGAATAAACGATTTTGAACCTACGAAAAACAGTCAAGTTTTTCGCGAATATGTATAAAAATTTGTGGAAAAAAATCAAGCATCACGAGGATATTATAGATTTAAAAAAGAATATAAAAGGTGTACAAATCTCGAAATTAGAGCAGAGTACAAGGCTGAGAAAAGCATTATCGACAAAATTAAGAAAGGACTTTTACGATGGTTTGGTCATGTGGAGAGAATAAGTGATGAAAGAACGGCTAAAAGAAGTTCAAATGCAAATGTGCCTGGATGTAGAAGCCGCGGAAGGCCGAGAAAGACATGGCATGACAAAGTACGTCAAGTACTAAGTGGTCATGTGAAAAGTCGGAATAATGAGATGTATGAATGTAGGGGAAGCAAAGGAAGTATGTCAGGACAGAGTGGTATGGCTTTATATCCTCTCTGCGGGGAAATGGCGTGATGGTTAGTTAGTTAGTTAGTTAAAAAGAATATTCTCGTTCCTACATCATACAAATGTAAAATCATGAATATTGTAGACGTTGTTTTATTTAAAAATCCGAAATAAATTTCCATTCATGATCCTTTGCTGCTATAAATAAATCACCCCTATTTTGTGAAACAAATTGAATGAATCACCGGATCTTCAATTTTATTTAAATCATTTTACACCCTTCAAATTAGACAGTGTCACTCCTCATGTCTTATGCAGATTTTCTCATTGTATCGAGACTTTTCGCTCTGAATTATTAAGTGATCATTAATTCAATGTTATTTAAAGTAATTTCATAGTAAGCGTACAAGCAACAATGTATTTTTCTCAACTACGAGTGTAAGTGGTTAATAGTGTCTGTATGTCTTTATCAGGCACAATGAGAGAAAATTGCATCCTCTTATGAAGGTCAGAACCCAAGTGCAAACTTGGCAAAGCACTTTTCTCTTTTGACCCGAGTGTTGGCCAAGTTAGTTAGTGCGGTATTATGCACGGGTAATGAGTACTAACTAGTATTACGTGTATAAACTACAAGTTATGAATGGAAATGTGTCAATAGTATACAATGTATTTACTTGGCATTATTTACAATTTTAGTTCGCATTGGCGGATTTATTTCCTCTACTGCAACTACTTTCCCTTATCCGCACCCAATGGTGCATAGGGCACTGCATTGGTACACCAAGTACAGTGTATCTTAATCATTTTACAACATGAAGGTAGGATGATAAGTCTTACGCTTCAGTACCAGTGAAAGCCCCACCCTTTACCTAGACTGTTTTAAAGACTATTGAGTCTTTGTCAGTCCAGCAAAACTCTACCGATTTTTTAAAGCTAATCCGCGAAATTTAAAAGATTCAGTTTTAACTGGAAAAAGCGGAAGAAAAGAAGGTTTACGCTTCAGTACCAGTCCAAGGTATCACAAATGAAATATTAATATGAAAATCACATGTAAATAAATGATATGAAATGGTATCGAGCCCGCGACCTCTTGCACGGTAGCCAAATGCGCTACCACTATGCTACGAGGCGGACATTTCCTCTAATCAACCAATAAAATAAGAGTAAACTAAATGAATTATGATTAAATAAAACACTGTTATGTGTTACTATTGGTTTATTCTATAAAAATAGAATTTACCTACACTACCAGGTAGTTAATCAGGTACTATACACATTATTACGAAACATTATTCTTAAGTGAGTCAAAGTTATTTAAAAAAAAAAAATGTTTTGTGGAGCTTTTTGGGCGTCTAGATATTAAGAGGTTATACTCACCACAGTAATGAATAATATAGAACAATAAAGCATATGTTATGACTGATCGGAGAGATATTAAAATTATGTATAATAGCATTGTTAATAGATGCATCTAGGACCTAGGATAATTTATATTGTGGACGTGTTAATCATTTGAAACGCACTATCATCCGTTACTTAGTGCCTGGATATCAATACATTGATAATCATAACATGTTTGTTTAGTAAAATATTATTCATTTGTATCCAGCTGTGCTGTACCAGGTAGTGTAGGTAAATTCTATTTTTATAGAATAAACCAATAGTAACACATAACAGTGTTTTATTTAATCATAATTCATTATGAAGTGTTACAAAGTGAATGCCGAATCAATCAACAAAATAAGAGTAAACTAACTTAGTAACTACCTAACCACTACGCCATGGCCATTTCCCCGGAGGCGTAGGCAGAGAGATTAGAACGCCACACCACTCTGTCCTGGCACACTTTTCCTGCTTCCTCCACATTCATACATCTTCTCATGCACGCACGGCGATTATTCCGACTTTACACACAACTTTCAAGTTTTTGTTGTATTTTATAACGCGAACTGCTACTACTACTTTGCCGTATCCGTACCCAATGGTGCGTAGGGCACTGTATTGGTAAACCATGATTTTCCGATAATAACATGTCAAAATCTAACATTTCAAATTTTTAAAGTTTATCGTCTGTGTAAGTTCAATACCGCGGAAGAACCATCTGTCAAAATATTCAGGGGAGACAAAAAACCCTCCAATTTCATAAAAAAAAGAGGTAAACATGAAATTTGTATCGGGATATGCGCGGTATTGTGTGTGAAGATGGTTTATTCGCGGTATTGACACGTACCGAGTGCTAGCAGTCTATTGGTCAATTTTAAATTTAAATTAACCAATCGATGCGGCTTGTTTCGTTCAACGAAAATCACCAAAAACGCGTATTTTGAACTTATTGGCTCATACGCGGTATTGAACTTACATAGACGTTATACAGATTTGGATTCATAATATAAATTATTACTCATTTTTACTTTAATTGTAGGTAGCTTTGTAATCGTTTATTTTTTGAAAATTTATGAATCAAACCTATTAAGTAAAAGTGTGAGTGTAAAATGCCGAAATAAGTTGATGATAAGTTGTGTTATGAAATTATGCTTAGGATTTCATACGAGCATATTTTCGAAGACTTGTACGGAACGACCGTGCTATTTTTAATTGATAGAAGCTTATGCTATTTCTTTTCAAGAAAAGTTAGGTTTTGTCCGCCTCGTAGCATAGTCGCGGGAGGTTCGACTCCCGTAGGGGGTCAGTGAGAAATATTTATATAATTTTCATATCAATATTTCATGTGTGATACCTCGGACTGGTTCTGAAGCGTAAGACTGATCATCTTACCTTCGTGTAATAAAATGATCAAGATACACTGTACTTGGTGTACCAATGCAGTGCCCTATGCACCAATGGATGCGGGTAAGAGAAGTAGGTAAAGAGAAATATTTCTTGTTAAATTTTTGAAATAAAAAGGTGAATTAGTAAAAAATAAAAAACAATATAAAACTCGTAGCGAAAATCTTATTACAAAAAATGAATCCATGCACTTAATCATTGTAGGGAAACATCAGCATCGTTAATAAAATATTTTTATTGATTAAAAAAGATCACTACTAAATTTTTATTAGTAAATCTTTACGAGAATTGTAGAATCTATTTAATCGTGCGTAAAAATGTCTTTCAAAGAAACACTTAGATGGTAAATGCCCATTTTTAAATGTTGGTGTTTTATTGCTTTGGTCCCGATAAACGTGGTGGAGAGAGATTTCAAATACATCAAATGGCTCACAGTTATTTGATGTATATGAAATAATTTAACGATTATCACGATTTTTTTACGATTCGTAAGATAGAAATAATAATAGACAAGAAATCTGCCAAATGGCCACCTAATTCGTACGAGGCACGTTTTACATTTTTTTTATTGATAAATCACGTATTGATTCCACATTGCTAACTGTCAAAAGTTTATTAACAGTTTAATCACTGTATTAAAAAATAGTACAGTTTAATTGAACGCATTTAATCACTGTATTAAAAATATATATATATATCTTAGTTGTTCGAAATTCAATGAATATTGTACCCATCTTGAAATTTTTGGCACTGAGCAATCTAACTTTAAAGTAAAATTATTTAAAAATAATTATAGACTGAAAAAATTGAGGGCATTGGATTTTTACAAGGTTCTCGGCGTCCTGGGCGCCTAGGGGAGGATGCACGGGAGCTGGCGGCCGATCGCTTGGCTTGGAGGCAGTGTGTGGAATCCATGTGCTCCACATAGGGAACGAATATAGAACAATTATGATTTTTTTATTTCTCAGTTTCATACGAACTTAATTGTGTTTTCATGAGTTATGATACTCATCCTGGCTGGCCCATAACATTTTAATTTAAACAATACGACGAATTAACTGTTTATTTAAATTATTTTACACAAATGTTATATAATTTTCCATCATAAAAACAAAGTTCTTTCTTGGGAACGCAATGTAAATCCACACAATGAACAGTGTTTTTCTAAGAAATAAAATAAAATAGAAAAGTGATTTTTACTTAATATTAAACGCAACAGGAAACGGATATTTTCTTTCTTAACGGAATTCTATTATTTTTACTGACAATTTTATTTTTTTTAAATACAGAAAAATATTTAAAATTATATTTTATTCTAATGGTATTTTGCTTTTGAAATATATGTAGAAAAATATTTAAAATTATATTTTATTCTAATGATATTTTACTTCGAACGATACTCTAAAATCATTGGTAAATTTTGACGATTCTTGTCATATATACTCGTATATCTATGACAAGAATCGTCGAATATCTCGATATCAGTATATATCGATTCCTGTACATATCATCTAGCCATCTCTCCGAAGATCGTATAATTCCACACAACTCTTTTCGGATTTCCGGTCCTCGCATCATACACATTCATGCATCTTCTCATTTTTTTACGGAAGCATCTATTTTTAAACAATAGTTCCACTTGTACATTCCATGTCACTATCGGTCTTCCTCGGTTTTTACACTCTGACACACTAGCATCATAAATTCTTATGGCTATCCTTTCAAATGCGAAAAGTTTAAATCAATTTATTTTCCCTAGCGTTTTCCGGAGATTCCAACCATGCTTTAAATTTTGATCTTACGTAGATTAATTAATAAAAAACTACATATTTTAAAATGTTAAATGATTCGTGAACGTTCATTGCGAGCTAAAATTCATGATTTTAGTGTAAATATTAAGACAAATCGAAATGTTGTAATTTTTATTATTTATTTTAAGTCATCCTGGTGTCAATATTTGTCCCGGAAACGGATCACTCTCACTTGCAAACTGAACCAAATATGTGAGAATTCTAAACACACTGAAATCCCCAAACTAGTCTCCTTGAATACTGAGCATTTCTTGGATAAAGACCCGTTGATAGGCCCACGATAGTAGAACAAGTTGTGGCGAAGAACTAACGGTACCTTCGCAGTCACAGCGAGTCAGGGGTCGACTTTCTTTCGGTCTTTTTCAGTAACGAAACTTATATTTTTAGCAGATTTCTTTGGGCAAACAATCAGAACAAATCCATTAATTGATCGGCTCAAATCAGATAATCATTTCAGTTTCACATAAGTTTTCACATTTGAACATTTGAAAAAAAAATTTACGAAATTATTAGATTCTTAATATCAGATTTATTTTCATGAGATTTTATATTAGGCACATCAAATATAGATTACTTCGTTGGTATTTTTTGAAAAATATACAAACTAAAATATTTTGTATACCATTGCAAAAAGCATTAAATTCAATTATACAAGCGATTGATTGTGAATACCTAAAAAATATTAAAATAAATCAAATTAATACCTAACAGTTTTTTTTAAATTTATCCGTCCTTATTGTTTTTTAACCATAACACATTTGAGTTATTACGCGTTATTCAATCAAAATAATGCTGAATTTACACTATGACAATGGTGACGTGACATAAGCCCTCTCATCCATAAAAACTGTCATACATTACTTTACTTATTCAAAAATACACATTTGTTATTGAGGATTAGGCAGAAAATATTGTATTCGTACGTTTTGATTTCAAATACTCACTTAACAAAAATGAAGAACTCCAAAAAACGAAAACAAATTTCAATAATAAATTAATTCGTGCTGAAAGGACGTCATAATCGTGAACTTAGCTCGAATTTCGTTTAAAATGTAGGTACATAAATATGTTCTGCGGATAAAATTTGAATTAAAATTTTATGCTTAGAACAAACCTATTCAGGTCTCAGCTGAGATTGACATAGCGACTACGACTTCAGTCTCAGCTTTATTTCACGACTTTCAGCATTATTTTGTCACACGATTTCTGTAAATGATCAATATTTGGTGATAATAATATATCAGCTTTATTATCAACCATTAAATTTTGATCATTGTGCCTTGACCATGCTAGCCTATTTTACAAGGCATCAGGTTATCGGCGTCCTGGACGTCCACTGTTGACAATTCGTTAGCAGTTTGCGTCAGAAATACCGTGGACCTGACTTGGGAGAATGCGCGGAAACTGCGGTCGATCGCTTGTCTTAGAAGCAGTTTGTAAAATCCTTGTACTCCACATTGGGAGCGGATATTGTAAAAACTGTGATAATGAACTACATTGTATTGCTGTTGAGTTCCTAAATAAAGAAATAAAACTTTTGGTTGTCTGTAAAGTCGGTTTACGGACGATAATTTTACGTGATAACGTCATAAGAAAACATTGATAAAAAATAACACACTTTTATGAATTGAATTGAATTATTATTACTAAATTGTCATTATTTTGGATAATGCAAAGCAGGAGTTAATTGAAAATTACTTTTTTTTCCATAAATTATCATTTTTTTGCACTCGTTAATTCAAATACTGAAATCCAAACAGTTTTACAATCCGTTCGGCAAGTTTTTCGTTAAAGATTACTTTCGGCTGCTGTCTCCCTTCTACTCGGACGCATCGGCCGATGGAGTGGAAGAGAGATAGATGCGTCACAAACCTAACGCTTATATCGCTTGTTCCGCGCTCTCGCTTGCACACTCGGCTCAGGCGGAACGTGACAATGAGTCATGCTTTTTCGTGTGTGCAGCCGGCGTTCATCGATTTATTAGACCTTATCATGTCAATAAAATAAAATAAGAGACCAAGAGAAAGAGAAAAAAAAACACAATTACTATGCGCTCTCATCAAATCACTTCAGCTATGCTACAGGATTTGAACCTAGGTCCCTCTGATCACCGGTCTTAGGTTTATAAATTTTTCTATATTTCTCTTGATTCGTTAAATAAAAATGTTAAAATGTTTAGCATTTTAAATCATCAATCATTCATGTATGAATAAAGTAATAATACTAGTTAAAATAAGAGACTTCAAGGATTTTTTTTTAAATTGTAATTTTTGTGTTAATTCGTGTACCGCGCGTTGGAGACCGGGGAAATACCTGTTGCCTCTAAATGAAGTAAGCCTGTATCGCCGCACGGCACCTCAGTTGGCCTGGAATGTTTCTCAATATAGGTTATGTAAATTACACACGCCCGGAGGATATCGATCTCGTGTCTGCTTCATCTTCCGACACCGGATTACTATTCTCGGAATTGGGAAGTATAGCGATTTTGTTTTGGTTTAATGTCTGTAGTAAACAGCCTTAAACAGCTAACACATCGTCGCGTCGGTCGGTCCAATGCTAAAACCGCGTTATCTGCAGAACGTATATTAAAGTTCAAAAATTTAAATTTGAAATTATACATTTATTTAAATACTAACTAACTAACCATCATGCAGAGAGGATAGAATGCCACACCACTCTGTCCTGGCACACTTCCCTTGCTTCATCCACATTCATACATTTTCTCATGCACGCGCGACGATTATTCCGACTTTTTACATGACCACTATCACAATTTTTTTTCCGGAGTTTTAAGACTATAATTTAACTAAAATTATAATTTAAACAGATTTGTGATCGTACTTTTAAGCCTAATATCTTAATATTTTACAACAGCACTTCTGTAAATTCGGGCTATTGGCGTTGTGAAGACGATATTGTCAGCCGAGAAAACCGAAACTGTATAACTCGTAACTCCATGAACAGAAATTTTCATGACGAGACTTTAAACGTGATATTTTTCATTATTTTTATGAAAATTGATATTTGAACGATAGGTGCTGTTATTCACTTTTTATAAGTAGATAACAATACGATTTTGTACATGTCAATATATTATCTTATCTATTATGTGATTTAATTTCTTAGACTGATCATCTTGCCTTCATATGTTTAAAATTCAGATCAAAGATGTACGAATGTGGAGGAAGCAAGGGAAGAGTGCCAGGACAGAGTGGTGTGGCGTTCTATCCTCTCTGCCTGCCTCTTTGGGGAATAAAATAGATGATTTTAATTACAAAATAAATTTAAGCCCTGGTATCACTAAAATGGCTCATTGTCGACAGTTATCAATATTCTTCGCTCGACTGCCTAAATTTAAATAATGACACGGCAGAACCTTGACAAAGCCGATTGATCGAGACGTCAGCAAGACAGAAACCATTTCTGAAGTGTGTAACTTTTTTACGAATCTAGAACATGATCATAAAAAATCGTTTAACTTTTTGACCGACAGATTTTGGACAGGCAAAAATACAATTTATTCTCGACAAAAAACGCATTTTCCGATTCTATTCACCACAGTCTTAATTATTAGCATTTCAAGCAAAAGGTTTCATATTAATTTATAAGAACTTTATAAAAATATAAGTTGAATCAAGCAGGATTTAAATTCATAAAAAGTGGTTATTGCTTACTACAATGCTATTATTCCTGGGATATATCTATGGGGGCGTTATAATAGAGAATTAACGGCTAGACAGATACATGCTAATTACTTCAGACTATTCAAATAAATGTGCTTACAACTTACAATCACTGACTATAAGTAAATCAAATTTAAATCATGTACCTAATATATATATCTTAAATATTCAGATATCCCAAGACGTACACCACACTCCACACACATACCATACACATGACATAACATCTTTTAGTACTATTGTTTGCTCACTTCATGTCTTCAGAAATTTGTCTTGTACATAGTGTTGTCCACGTAATTGGTGTTATGTTGCATGTATTACCTTAAATTGATCTTAGTTCATTGTACCTAACATATCACTGTGTGCACAACATTAAAAAATAAATAAATAGATAAAGAAACGCTTTTATACTTGGCTATGACAAGTAACAATTACTACAGCGACCATGCATTTTTGCTGTTAATTTTTAG
Organism: Micrasema minimum; assembly: GCA_022494985.1. Taxonomy (NCBI): domain Eukaryota; kingdom Metazoa; phylum Arthropoda; class Insecta; order Trichoptera; family Brachycentridae; genus Micrasema; species Micrasema minimum. Next base: position 38,075 of record JAGVSP010003089.1, on the reverse strand, counting down.
CGTCTATTAAGGTAAGTCGGGGGAAGATGACTAATTTTCACTTTTCTCAGTGACTGGAGATCTACTAATGACCCTAACCTAAAATAAAAAATACCGTTTATAAAAAAAAAACTTTTATTACCAGAATAAGGAAAAATAATATTAAAAATAGTAGTGGAACAACAATAAAAAAAAATATTACATAAAAAACTTAAAATGCCATCTTCCCCCATTTCGTCGGGGTAAGATGCCACAAGGAAAAACATATAACATAAGTGTAATATTAAGTGATAAAAAAGTATATATGGACACTTAACTAAACTGTTTATTCAACATGGCATCTTCCCCCATCGATGGGGGAAGATGCCAAACTCACTAATAAATTCAACGAGTACACAACATAACCTCAAACAACAAAATCTTGTCCGCAAAGCATGTTATTATGTAATGAAACCTAACGAAATAATAATAAAAATACATTCCCAATAATACCGGTCAATTGAAATTATGCTTAATATATATAGACTACCAAAAAGGGGTACATACCTCGTTTTTTCAACAGTATTTTCTTTAAAACACATTTAATAACTCCGTACTTTGACACATGCAGTCGGCTACTGATGAGTGTGAAACTAAAACGGTCATTACAGTGACATCTAACGACGTAAGAAAAAATTAGGTGAGCTAGAATGTTCATGTATGTATATATGTACGATATTTATAAGAAATAACAATGATAGTTTAAAATTCATTTTAAAAATCTAGTTCAATGTCGCACGTTAATGATTATTAATTTTTGTATTTAAATTTGTGTATTCTTTTATGCAATTGCATTTGTTTGCGAAAATATCAATTAAGTATATTTGTGACATGTCTATGTGTACTTGACAATTGGCAAAAGTACTGACCAAACTTTTGTGAATAGTGAAATAATTCATTCGTATGAATGTTCAGAACTTATGTACGATTATCTTATACAGCTCTCCATATACCACAAAGCAACACACAGACATAACATAAAACACACTGTTATAACACACATTTTTAATTTTATGCATGCTGTCTTCATCAGAGTAATATGTGATTTTATTAATTATACACGCTTTACTAGCACTTTTTGAAGTGAAAACTTCTTTAGAATCGTTGGGAGTGATTTGAAACTCTATGAAATGAAAAAACCGACACTAAAAAGAGACAAACATATAGATCTATGGGATTAGCCTGCGAGAGAATGAGATAGAACACAGTTTCCGCCGGCTGGCCGTAGTTCCATCTACCTCATCAGATACATCTACCAGTTGATCGCCGGCACCCCTTATACTTTTATAATGTGGAGGTCCTAGGCTATAAAACAGAATTTTGTTCTATTCATGTATCTGAAGAGGTAGATTCGACTCCCAAAATTTTGTAGCAAAACCGAGGGAGAAGGCGCCTTGACGCGGTATTTCACAGATATATTGATAAAATCGAAACAAAAACTTTTGTCTCATACTCTAGTTATCATAAGCCGCTCGTATCACTTGTAGAAATTGAAGACATGGATCATGAATAATAAAATGAAAAAAAATTATCAACTGGGTACCAATATTTATAATAAATAAATCTTATAATTATCCCACTCCTGATACTGCATTTATCTCATTCTCTCTCAGCTTAGTTTATTAAGGTTTCACTTCTACCTGGTGTGAACTGAACAAATGTTTTTTGTTTGTGTACTCACCTGTGTAATAATATTTACAGTATGTTTTGTTTAACAAAGCTCTGTGCATTTAACATTTAGTCAATAAATAGTCCTATTCGGGTTTTATTAATTGTAAGTAATTTCATAATCTGGACTGTCTCGCAGGGTTGTTTGTCTGCATACTTGGTCAGGTGACCATATCGGCCAAGGATCGTATATAACACGCGCTGTTCAGAGCCCACAAACTATTTCGTGGATGAAAAGAGAAATACTTGCCCTAAAATACTTACTTTTCAGCACGCGATGGAACCTGTTATGCTGCGGTCTTCGACTGTAACATAATTGGCCAACGATGCAACAATACTGCAATTTTCGTAAAACGTTTAGCCTCTTTCAAGCATTGAAAAACCTATTATATTGAAATTTTAGTGGAAAAAATATAATTAGGAGTAAGAAAGTGGCCTCACGTCGCCGAACGGCAAATTAAACTTCACAGTTATGTAAAGGGTTTGTTCGTAACCAATTACCATATACCGATAGTTAAGTAAAAGTAGACTTAAAACGAGGAGAGACTTTTCTTGGAGGCAGCTGGGACCCTCAGAGCATTGTAGCATAGATGATGTATCACGAGGAGGTAAAAAATTCACACATAATAATTAACAATGTTTTTACACATCTAGTTAATAGAGATTGTAAATTAATATAAATTTGCCAAGCACAAGATTTTCTTCTTTATTGCTAAGTTAACCTTAATAAACAGAAGTGTAACTAATTGTTATTTGTATAATAGGTATGTTAAAATATTTATGTATCCTATTACAATTTTTTTTTTTAATAAAGGTATTGTGATAAATAAACACGCGTTTTTTTTTTAACGAATCAAAAATTTTTTTTAACAACAACATTTTGAACGTATTCAAATACTTGTAGACAAATTTCTGGATTATACTCATGCTGGGCTAATATCAGATATTATTGATATCTCAACAGATTGCTAAAAAATGCTTAACCATCTTCTCAACAGATGTAACTAGAGGAAAAAATATTAAAATCTGTCGAAAAAACCAACTCAAATGTGGATACTTCTGTACAAACTCAACATATATAGAAGTTTAAAAAATTTGTCATATATGGTTGTCAGATGATGACAGGTCATAAGCCCTGTAAACGCCTAGATAACCCACATTCGTTTCCAGAGTTTCTCTGTCTCTGTTGAGATATCAATAATATCTGAAATTAAAAATAATCACAGGGTCTCCTGTTTTTTATAAATGGCACTTGTTTCAACGGAAAACTAGTATTTTTTCATTTTGTACAATTTTTGTTTGTGTAGGTACGAGTAGATTGTTTATTTTTGCATAGGAAAATTGACAAAAAAATTGTAATACTATGTATCGTTTCCTTTATAAAAAAATGTGACTTCGTTCATAGTGTTATGTTCTGATAAATATTGAAATCACATCTTCAAAGACTGATTTGTACATTGGCATCATATATTTATCACAATAACACGTCATTCATACAATTTCGATTAATTTTTTTGTATCAGTTTCACTGTCACATTTAGTTTGTTGCTATTAAATATCCATTTAAGTCTAATTCACTTTCATGAATGAGTGATGCGTTGACTTTTCATTAAAAATAATTTGTGTTGTCATTAAATGCCAATAATTACGACGTGTAATCGTTACAGCTTGATTTTATTAAAATGATCATACTAATATTAGAAAAATGATTGATGCCTTGATGGATAAATAAAAGTCAAGTGATTAAAATTATAATTGCGAAATTATTTAGAATCCAATATTGTTTAAAGAGGCTAAATTGGCAGTGCATAATGGAGTTCTGGTACCAACCCTTATGTATGGAAGCGAAGCATGGAGTTGGGAAAATAAGGATGAAAGTAGATTGAATGCAGTTGAAATGCGATCTCTCAGGCGAATGTGTGGTAAAACTATGTATGATAGGTGCACTAATGTTGAAATTAGAGCAGAATGCAAGGCTGAGATAAGCATTATCGACAAAATTAAGAAAGGTCTTTTACGTTGGTTCGGTCATGTAGAGCGAATGGATGATGAAAGAACGGCTAAAAAAATATATGATGCGACTGTGCCTGGATGTAGAAGTCAAGGAAGACCGAGAAAGACATGGCATGATCAAGTACAAGTGCTTGAAAGTGGGCATGTAAGAAGTCGGAATAATCGACGTGCGTGCATGAAAAGATGTATGAATGTGGAGGAAGCAAGAGAAGTATGCCAGGACAGAGTGGTGTGTGTGTTCTATCCTCTCTGCCTACCCCTTCGGGGAAATGGCGTGATGGTTAGTTAGTTAGTTAGTTAGTTCAATATTGTTTAATTAATGGATAACACGAGAAAACTGACAGAAGGCATTTGATTTTGCATTCATTACTGTTAAATTTGTGCGCGTTCGTTCCATAAACCTTTTACATAATATTGAATATTATTTATTGCGAATTGGCTATTTTGTCCTCACTATCATTTTCATTATAAATTGCGTACTTAACTTTTGCTTGCTCAAAAGTATTTGAATTATTGTAATTTGTTGCATACGTTTCCTTTGCGATTTCTAATCTGTTAAACTTTAAGGGCATCGTGTCTTGATTTCTACTTGTCATTGAAAACATTGTGTTTTTTCATCGAAGCGTTTTGCAGACGAAATCATCTTCCTAAACCAAGCTCTGAATCAAGTTAGTTACTGTAACAGGTTCACGATACTGGATTCTGCCTTCTGTGTTGGCTGTATGTTGCTGACTGCTGCCTGGTTCCATAACGGTAACCTTGGAAATCCGCTATGAACCAAATATTATAAATGCTTATGATTTAATATTAAATTGTATTATATATGTTTTTGAGCTTCATGTTTGCAATAGTCTTACTCACCAGGTCCTGCTATTTTGCGTCTAAAGTTTTAATTACTGTAATGCGTTGCGCAATTCGGTTCTTTGCTTTTGTTTATATTTTGTATTATTAAATTTGTATTCACGTTATGCACATATGATTTTAATCATCTCGACTCAGCATTTAACAAGTTTTATGATTTTTATCATTTCAACTCCAGCATTTACAAGTTCATGGATACCGTCACGCTATTTTAAATGTTTTATTTTCTTCTTAAGCTTGTAACCTTAATTAAACTAACTTTTTATGAGTATCTAATATGTGTTCCTGCGCGCGTCATATGAAATCCTATACAACAATACTATTTTCCATTCTGTACAGTCTTTTACCATCATATACGTCACAAGTTCTACTGTAGGTTCCGCTCTAAATCAATGCTCTTAATAGATCCCTCCTACCTAACATAATCACGGGAAAAAGACATCAATATAGTTAGTAGTCTTTGTAATGTCAACATCAAATGTGCGTTAATTTTTCTACTAGAAAAATGAAATGAGATTTAAATTCATACATATCTTTTAATTCCTACGTACAAGAATATAAATTATTGCATACGTGTAGAAAGAAAGTATGATAGTGTGAAAAGTACGCGTGGGATAATTTTAAAAGAATAGTAAGGCTAAGTGCATATTTTCTTCCATGATACAAGTAATTATGTACAAACAAAGTTATCAATCTACCTTTAATGAAACCTAAGCATTGGCATATATTTCGCTATCGTTATTGTTTTTCAAAAGATTACCTTAAAAATCCATTGATCAAATAGATTGCTAAAACATTTGTTTATGGTAAAACTACAGTAGATAATGTATAATTTAGAACATAATAGTTACGGGCATATCAAATTAGAATCTGCTCATTGTTTTCTATGTATGTAGGATAATGTAGAGACAAGCTAGCGGAACAACTCCCGTGGATAAATAATTAGGCCAAGAGTCGGTGCCAGCTTGACTAAAGCTATTCTTAACGAATGCATTTTGGTTGAGCCTTTATTATGTATACCGCTCGGAAGGTGGCTTATCTGATCGGGGAATGTTCATTTAAATCACGGATGAGAGCCATATTTTTATTGTGTAATTTTGAAATCGTAATCGTTTCTAAGTGGGGCGACTCTACGTATTTACCTACCAGGATTCGAATACATACTTGTATATCCTAATTAACATCAACTATGTTATTTCTTAATAAATATACAAATTCTTTGGAAACCCAGCTAAAAATACGTATAAATACTATTCCAAATCATATTATACTTTTAAAAAAACATACAATGTACACGAACAAATGGTTTCATCGCCCCTACCACTGTCTAGGCTTATGTATTATTATAATTGTCATAGTTTCCATCACCCAAACCTACCAGAGTCGGCCCAAATTAACAGATACAGGGAAAGTTAGTTTCTACCCTGATCATTATACATTAAAAAGAATAAACAGCATTAATTTTTCATTTTAAAGAGGGTATGCGAGGTATACAAGAGGGTATACAAGCAAATACACAAACTGCCATCTATAACTTAGCCTTATAAACTGATAAGCATTGTCTTTCATCTAATGTATTCCTATACCATGCACTCACATGCAATTCAAAGGGGACTTTACTTGTTACCAATAAAACACGGTTCTGTTCTCCCGTTAAAAAAAATTGTCTCAACCCAGCGTAAATTTTTGACGTGATAACGTCTAATAAATCGATGAACGCCGGCTGCACACATGAAAAAGCATGACTCATTGTCACGCTCCGCCTGAGCCGAGTGTGCAAGTGCGAAGCGAGAGCGCGGAACAAGCGATAGAGAGGCTTCGATCGGCCTAAGCGATCGGTTGTGACGCATCTATCTTCTCTTCCACGTCTATATTTTCGTTACCCGACTCATCGCCACATACACCAACTGTTGTGGTTGTTTAGGGGAGTAAAGAAATGTTAATTTATGGAAAAAAAATGTAATTTTCAATTAACTCCTGCTTTGTATTGTACAAAATAATGATAATTCAGTAATAATTAATTCAATTTTTATAATTACAGAGATGAGGTAGAATTTTTTTTCAAACGTTAGGAATATGGATATTCGAGTGTTTATGCGAGGCTTATGACCTGTCATTTGCTGGTTAAAGTGGCACTTTATATAGAGTACTCCCATATTCCTGAATTTGAAAAAAATTCTACCTCATCTCTGTAGGGATATAAAAATTTAAATATATACCTACTCCCGTCTTGGGATAAATCCAGATTTGTGTACCTACAAGTATTTGAAGTTTTCTTATGACGTTATCATGGTAAAATTATCGTCCGTAAACCGACTTTACAGACAACCAAAAAGTTATTTATTTATTTTACTACAAATTTATTTTATGTAAAAATGTGACTTAACAACTCACCGTTGAATTCTCAAACGGTGACATACATTTCAAAATTACGAATCTCTTCCACTTTTACTTGACAAGGATATAGAAATGACAATACGTCTTTATCTCTCTGACCATATTTCGAGACCAGGATATGAATTCACATCATATTATGAGTAAGAAATTCTCCATCGGAAGCGGGTAGGTATGATGCTGCATCATGATTCACTGGTTCCAGGTTCGATGACTGCTTTGGCCACTTTCTCCATGCGTTACCTGGTTTCCGAGTAATGGCGGTATGCGATTCGTCTTTACCGTTATTTGCAAATAATTATTAATTAAAAAACGATGTTTGGACTAGAGCCAATGTTTTGTTTAAACTTAAACTGAATTTTCTATATTCATCATCATCATCATACCATATCCGCTCCCTATGTGGAGCGTATGGAATCCACAAACTGCCTCCAGGCTAAGCGATCAGCCGCCAGCTCCCGTGCGTCCTCTCAAGTCAAGTCCACGTCCCGCAGCTCTGACGCAAACTGCCGACGAATTGTCAACAGTGGACGACCAGGACGCCGAGAACCTGATGCCTTGTAAAATAGGCAAGCATGGTCAAAGCTCTCGGGAGGCATACGTAGTATATGGCCTAGCCAGCCGAAACGCCTTCGCCGGATGACAGTAGATACCAAAGGTTGCTGTGTCCGTCGCCTCACCTCTGTGTTCCTTACAAAGTCAAACCACCGCACACCTAAAATTCTTCCAAGACACCTATTCTCAAAACTCAGAAGTCCGCTATCTTGGGCCCTGGTTAGGTTCCACGATTCGCAGCCATAGAGGAGAACAGGTGTGATGCAGGAGTTATAAAGGCGGAATTTGTTTTGACCGAGTAAAATCATCCGATCTCCAGACAGCTTTCATACTGTTGATTGCGGCGCCCGCTACTCTAAGCGCCGCACTCCTAGTTCTTTCTGAACTCTGCCGTTTTCTTTCTTATCTATATTTTCTATATTATCATTATTTATTTTTTATCACCACATATAGCATATAGTGTAATAAATAAATGATCAAGAAACACTGTATATACAAGATGGGAATAAGCAAAATAAAATAATAGAGGACCTAATGCCTTTTACACCCCAGCTCCATATTTTTAAATATAACCCCATTTTTCAAGCAACCTCAATTTTAATATTTCATTTTTTATTGTTAACCACCTTAACAGGCCAGGCCTAATTACAGACGGGAACAACGTCAGAAACACCCAAAAGGATCATTTTAACTAACAAACTAACCATCAGAGAGGATAGAACGCCACACCACTCTGTCCTGGCATACTTCTCTTGCTTCCTCCACATTCATACATCTTCTCATGCACGCACGTCGATTATTCCGACTTCTTACATACCCACTTGTTTTACTTGATCATGCCATGTGTCTTTCTCGGCCTTCTAGACTTCTACATCCAGGGACAGTCGCATCATATACTTTTTTAGCCGTTCTTTCATAATCCATTCGCTCCACATGACCAAACCATCGTAAAAGCCCTTTTTTAATTTTGTCGATAATGCTTATCTCAGCCTTGCATTCTGCTATAATTTCAACATTAGTGCACCTATCATACATTGTTTAACCACACATTCGCCTGAGAGATCGCATTTTAACTGCATTCAATCTACTTTCATCCTTATTTTTCCAACTTCATACTTCGCTTCCATACATAAGGGTTGGTACCAGAACTCCATTATGCACTGCCAATTTAGCCTCTTTTGATAAGCACTAATCCACTGCTACCCGGAATGAATTTTAAAAATGCTTTCGTGTAGACGCGAATATTTAAAAAATTTTGAAGTGGGATGAAATATCCCCAAAAACGCACGCAAAAATTAATAAAAAATGTTGAAAATAGCATTCATTTCAAATCTTAAACAATGACGTCACTCCTTGTATCTAAGTGTAGTGTTTCCGGTTTCCGTTTTTAAACCCCCGTAGCCGCGTTCCATGGCATTTTAATATGGAATACAATCTACATACAAGCTTCTATTGCAAAAAAGATGGCCGCCATTCAGTCTACCTAGAACAGCTGTTAACAGTATATGACAGTTGAGTCGACGGTATATTTTTATCTGTGCTTCCGCGTCAGTTTGCATAGATTTTTGACAGTTTTGTTACTGGCTGGAGAAATACCATGGCCTTAAACAACCCGTTTATGACGTCACTCCTGCAAAAATGACGCAGTTAGTACATAGTTGGTATTTAGGCGCGGTATTTGAAATGTGCAACTTTAAAAAATCGTATCTTCATCAATAACTTATAAAAAAATATTAAATATATTTTTTTTTGTTTAGTTAAATAGTAAGTTTATAGAAAAAAAAATACTTTAGAATTTGTTCTATTCATGTATCTGAAGTAGAGGTAGATTCGACTCCCAAAATTTTGTAGCAAAACCGAGGGAGAAGGCGCCTTGACGCGGTATTTCACAGATATATTGATAAAATCGAAACAAAAACTTTTGTCTCAGACTTTAGTTATCATAAGCCGCTGGTATCACTTGTAGAAATTGAAGACATGGATCATGAATAATAAAATGAAAAAAATTTTATCAACTGGGTACCAATATTATAATAATAAATAAATCCTATAATTATCCCACTCCTGATACTGCATTTATCTCATTCTCTCTCAGCTTAGTTTTATTAAGGTTTTCACTTCTACCGGGTGTGAACTCTACACACGTATTTTTTTTTATTTGACTCGTAGTTTTCGAGAAAATTTAGTACAAGTTTGATTCTTTTTTTTTGAGAAATTATGCAAATTGTTATCAATTATCATGTATTTAGTCAAATTAATACTATCCAGAAATAAAACAAAAACGGGTTGTACTGCGAGTTTTGTTACTCCATGTATAGACATCTTAATAGTTTAACAATTCTCATGTTCAACGCTGAAAATGAAAGGATAAAAACTGCCGATTGTTTATTGGCAAATAATTAGTTAAGTAATTAACTTTCATTTTAATAAGTAACACAATCAAAGAAAAATAATGTTTCAATTATCGCTGGTGTTCTAGGAGTATTAATTTGTGTTTTTCTCTTTTTATTAAATAGCTTGTAATCTTGTGTCAGTAATTATAAACGAAGATTTAGAAGAAATATGCAGATCGTCACAGATTATGCGAAGGTTCTCTCAGCACTCTCTCTGCAAACTTGCTAACATTCACATAATTCATATTGTTCCGGCATAAGCCATAGCCAGTAAATTTGTTTCTTTATTGTAGTGCTATTATTGTCGTTCAATCGAAGTGTTTTCTCACGAGAAGTATGATCGAAGACAAAGTTTTTACCTAATTATTGTACTTGTTATTTTCCATCGTACAAATATCTCTTCTCACCGCTGCGACGCGACGATCTCGGTATGAAATCGTCGACAAATCATGAGATAAACATAAGTTTTCTCTTTACCCAGTTATTTATACGCGAATTAATACACCGCAAGTGAAAAACTAGTAATCCCCGCAGGGCGTTTCCATATAATAATACTGAAACAATATAATTCTATTGTTGTTCTATCGTGGATAAATTGCTAAAAGCGAATTGTTCAAATTGGCACTGACCAATATTTCAATTAAGATCTTTTCCGTCACGAGTTTTGAATCATTTCGTACGGCTTATAGATGATTTATAAATGGTAGTTAAACCAAACATTCTGCAAATTTTATGCTTTCATTTTTTGCTGTCCGGAGAACGTTTTATTCTACAGTGAAACGCATTGTATTTTTTAAATTATTAAATATTTCCTTATAAAACGATCGTTATATCGTATTTTTGAGGAGAGCGGTTAAACCATTTACAGCCTGAAATAGTAAGGTCATGATAGGGCCTACTTGTTAGTTGCCCGGGCAATAAGGCCACCGACGAACTAACTATAAGAAAGTAGGAACTGGATCGTTAACTATAATTGTTCAATCCGTGATTCACTCGTATCTCTGTGAGTTGACATCTTTCAGACACCTAAGCTTAGGTATAGTCATATGGTTACATTGCCTATCAGAGCGCATAGCTAAGCATACGATCGGCGCTTTACGTAATAATGCATATATGTGCACTTATTGTATTGAACGAGCTAATGTTACGCTCGTGAATCACATTCACAATATTTCGTAATGATTGAAAAAACATTTTTCTATTTTAAAACTACCATTTAAGTCAACTTAGCATTGCTTCCATTTTAGGTTACCTAAGTAAATACACATAATAAAACTTTTAAAGACCTTTAAAAAATATTATTTATTTAATCAATCACTTTGAAATAAATATTTTTGCGTATTGTCTCAGTCGGAAAACAAACCGCGATCTAGCACATGGTAGCCCAACGCGCCAACCATCTCTACGAATTACCTAATATAATATTATAGAAATTCGTTAAAAAAAAAATATATCGTATTCAACTTAATAAAAACAAAAGCTGTTTGTATCATTTTAGGATGTGATTCTGTTTTATTTACACACACAGTACCTACACATGCCATTTTCTTGCTTTGATCGCATTATGTGTGGATTGGTACCACCAAAACATATAGTATTTCTAAAATTATTTAACGGAATCATATGAACATGAAATTACAGATGTCTGTGTCTGTCTGTAATTAAAAGAGCCGGTACCTTCAGACCGCCTCGCCTGTGCGGACCGGAATCAATCAAATACATCGTATTCTTTGTAAACCATTGATTGCTTTAAAGAATAATTCGTTATTAACAGCCAGTAATAATTGTATTTAAGTGAACTGAGGACGTAATTGAAAATTGAAATGGATGACGGCCAATAGGCACAGAAGAAAATAAAATAAGTGCCGAGTTGTAAATATTGTTCGCGAGCCAAAACGACCCGAAGTCACTTTCCCTGAAGCTGAAGGCAACAAACTTTCACGGGCAGGTGAGTTACAGTAGGTATTACTGCTGAACCAAGATTAAATGTATTTTCTCAATTAATTCGCTAACCGTCACGAGAAATCTTAAAATACAATTATTAGAAAGTTTCGCTGATTTTGCTCCTTCTGGAAGATCGATGTCGCTTTTTCTTATCGAGCTAAATGATATGCGTTTACGATTTGATTTATGATTGCACTGCTCTGATTACTGTTTATTTTGTAAAATATCTTCACCGTTCACTGGGATATCTACCAAAGTTTCGCAGAACATTTGCTAGTCACTAATATTGTGTATACCGTGCACGCTTTTACCATAGCCAGAGGCCATACTTTTGGATGCCATCAAACGGACGTAAGAAGGATAACTAAAATGTCACCAAATTGTAGTTGCAACTTCCCGTTCCCTTTACAAAAAATTCTTTAGATTTCAATGAACGACGATTTTGAAATTTGCTAGTAGTCAATAGACCATTTAAAAATACTTAACACTTTTCAGGTTTTTCGTTGCATCACATTATTATTAGCCCTAGATATTGGGGTCACTGGGCAGAAAGTACGGTGTTACAGTAGTTACTGTTTTTAAACTAGTAATCGCATTATAAAAATAAATAAAAACTGTACATAGGCGGTTTTAATCGTATCTCCGCAATCTACTCGATAGGAATCATTGGCTTCTATTACGTTATTAATACAAGTAATAATTTCTTCAAAGAAAGTTTTTATGCAAAACTCGTCAGTTAATTCAGTTATTACTACGCTACATGCGATGTTACTTGTTGAAATCTGAAAATTAAAGTTTTAAAAAATATATCGACGCCTCCTACGTATAGTATCGTAACCCACAAAATGCGATTTTACAGGAGGAGCATTTGAAAATATTTTCGTTCGTATGCATTGGTTGTAGATACGACAAAATACGCCCAAAAAAAACTCCCTTATTATTGGCAAAATATTTTTTTTGTTTTGGTAGAATTAAAGATATAGTTAAATACAGACGAAATCCACCAAAAACTCAAAATCGACGATTTGTGTGTTACAATATTATCGATTGGCGTCGATATATATTTAAGTCATTGTAGCGAAGTCCATTAGCTGCCAAGATGATCAAACTTGGAGCTGAAAAGTGTAAGTATACACATGTCATAATGATTATATTCTTTGTTGTCTAGAGCTAATAATTCTCATGATAAAACTAAAAAACCAAAATATACGGAAGCAAACATTACTATGTAAAATGGTTGAAATTAAAAAATGATAATAATAATCAAGTGCTGAAATTAGAAGTTACCGAACTGGTGATACAAGTCAGTGGATTGGACAATATTAAGAAATAGTTTGGCATTTCATAAGCATCTCATTATGCAAAATCGTCTTTACAGGTGAAATGTGATTGCAGTGTTTGGATATCCATTTTGTGGTAAAATCGATTTGTTATGGAAATAGATAATTTCGTGATAGAAGTTACACTAGTTTAACACAAACCCTGTAAGTGTAAGTAAGAGAGGTACCTAAACGGAAAGAGGTACCATTCATTATTTTACCAATATTGTGTAAACAAAGAGATTAATGCGAAAAATCCACAATATTTATCTTGGCTCAGATTTTTTTAAAGAACTATTTATTTGAACTTTTCTTTCGCAAAATAAACTGTGCATAAATAAATGTGAATACTTGACAGGCACTAAAGCTGTAAGTAACTAAGGTACCTACAAGCATTAGCGTGCATACTGCATTATTTTTCTGCCGATCAAAAATAATATTTTCCTTGCGAGGATTATACGATTTATGCATAATAATAGCCGATTCGATTTCTAAATCAAGTTCCCTTTTGAACCGACAAAAATCAATTCCGCCGTTTATTTTATTGCGCAATCACAAAGAATTTTAATAATATAATTTATCTAATAATGTTCACAGAAGCATGCAAAAGATTTGTTTAAAAATATTCAAGCGCAACTGAAATATCCCGGCTGTTTCGTAAGATGAAATGGCGATGAATATTTCCATACAAAAATGGCAAGCGCTTAAAATTATGAGTTTAAAAATCTGCCTTATTTCCTCTTATCTGCAATGATGTACACATAGGGCAATGCATTAACGCCAGTGTATCTTGATAATGTTTACAAAATACCACAAGTGAAATATTTTATTTGAAAAAAAGGCACTCTAATAAATATTTATATTTACACCGCTGATTTTTTTATTTTTTATTTTAAAAAAATGATTGAAAAATTACAATATCAAGGGAATTTTTTTAAAATCTTTACGATGTCATATGATTTTTTTAGCGCGGTTTGAAATAGCGCTTTTTCAAATCGCTCGCAAAATCCTCCATTTAGCGCGCATGCGGTGTGACGTCACATCAATATGGGCGCTCACTCCGGAATGAATATGCCTTCCACGGTAGACGGATATGACGTCATTAGCCAATAACGGGCGTTAAAAGTCACTCGTAATTTCGTGTTTTTAAAACATAAATTTATAAATGAAAACAAAAATTTTTATCATTGTGTTTTATATCGTTGGAATTGTAAAAATATACTTTAAATATTTATAGCGTTTTCAAGGATATTCATGCTATCGGGAAGAACCCAATTATCGACATCATGAATGATAGTCCAAAACGTCTTCTACTACACGATGTATAACCTAACCGTAGCTTTTACAGGCTAACCTCTTCACTACTCTGCCGTTTTCTTTCCAGATACAATGTGATACATTCGATTAAACTTTTTAAACAGTCAGGTAATTTAACAGATTATTGCAAACTAAATTAAACTAAGGTAGGTACTCGATTTTAGTAAAACCGGAAATATTCAGTGAGAGTTGAATGCGACTGTTAGCCCAGCGTAGGGTATCTACAAAAATATCTACATCGATATGTATCGCAGTTCTGACGCGTATACGACGCGTAATTGGTAAAATATCTTTGAAATATACGATTTACCGTCATATACGATTGCTATGCTTGTAATCAGGGCCCTGGACGTGATTTATCACAAATTATCCTATTAAATATGATTATACATATAATATTATATGTAAAATACATTAATATGTTTCATAATTTGAACCGGGTTTTGGTCTAATCGTAGATTCGAGGGCTCCGGATTAGAATCTCTAGGGTCGAATGGTCGAATCCCCCTTCAGCAAAACTTGTTTCCTGCTTTCTGGCACAGTTATTTCCGACTATTTAAAAGCAGCCTCGAAATATTTGAGTATATCCTAATAACTCAAGTTTTTCTTTATAAAAAAATAAGTGTCCATATATATTTTAATGAAAACATATATTATGATATCAAAAAAATTTCAATTTTCGGTATTAAGAATGCATTTGTTTTCATAGGCACCTGACATTGAATTCATGTTGAATCACAATCTAATAATGGCACTTGACTGCATTTCTTATGTAATAAAATATTCTTCTTTAAAAATGTGGTCTATCAAGATCTCTCTAACACACTAATACTGATCGTATTTATGGCCAGACTACACAAGTCTAGATTATCTGAACCAACAACTTACTGTTACTTTGATTTCATCAGGCGATTATAAATTAAAACGTAAGTAGGTACTATTGCCTATCAAAAAAGGCCATCCGAAATATTTGACCGGACAGAATACAACACGCGAAGCGTAGTATTTCTTTACTTCGCAACGTTATTTTTGTTGAATCAAACTCGTCTTCATTACCACATGAGTTTGAAAAACGCGAAAATATAGATTATTAATGAGTTTCAAGTAACTTTAACATTTTGAAAAAAAATTAGGGGTTTACATCCGATTTATTTTGTATTGTTTATACAGAATTTTCTACAGAAAATAAGTTTGCAAAACTGCGTTAGCATTTAAAGTTAAAAATTACTTTCCCCAAAATTTCTGGTTACGATAAATCTAGTTGTCAGATAAGGATATTTATTTAATTATTTATATTTTAATGTTATACACACAGTTTGGTACAAATTAAAAAAGAATTTTCGAATTGAGGTAACATATAGAACATAACACCAATTACGTGGACAACACAATGAACAAGACTAATTTCTAAAGACGTGAAGTGAGCAAACAGTGGTTATGTTATTTTCATGTGTATGTGTGCGGAGTGTGGTGTATGTGTTGGGAAATCTGAATATTTAAACGCAGGAGACGATAAGTAGAGAGAAAGAGGATACCGCCGTCTTGGCAGACCGTCGATTACCATCCTACGGGTGTGTTCGGCGGAGCTGATGGATATTATAGATACATATTGATGGAATTTCAAAAAAATTGATAATGAAATCTTCAATACGTACGTATAAGAAAATACCATTTAATCATAAATAAATAAATGATAGTTCCATTTATTATTTACCTGCTTGTTATATATGTAGGACCTACATTGTAGGTACAAGGTTAATATTTCATCAAGTGGATCATATAAATATATATTATCTATACATGGGTACGTTTCCTTTTTACACTTAAATTTGCATTTTCGTTAATATCACAAGTTCGTTTGTATTTCAGAGTTAGAAAGAGTATTTTAACCAAGCGTAGAGTTGTACAGTTAAATAATCTTCCATGGTTATTTTCCTGTTCGAAGAGTTTGACTGATGTATGGAAACGTTCACTAGATATGCCTCTTCATTTCGGCTACATGAATTTCTCATATAAAATAAAATAAATTTAAATGAACAAAATGAAAAAAATTATCCTCTGTATGGAGTTTAGGCTGGGGTAGGTCTTATATGTTTTTTTAATTTAGTTTTAAAGATTTGATAATTTTTTATGGATTTTAAGTTTTCCGGAAGTTTATTAAAGTTTTTTTTTTATTTAACGCTGCTGTTGTTTTACATCTGTGTAATATTAAATTATTAGGAAATCTAGAGTCACGTGAATTTTGCACTTCAGTTGTTTTTTCTTTAAAAGTTTGTAAGATAGAGGCTTATTAAAAATTTCATCAATTGTTGGTACATTAAATTCTTCAAATACTAATTTTGAAGGGTAGGTTCTGGGCTTTTTTAGAATTATTTGTATCGTTGTATCGATTGTCCGCCTCGTAGCTTAGTGGTAGCACGTTGGGCTACCATGGAAGGGAAATAATATATATTTTTATTGTCGATTTCACATTCATATTTTATCATGTTGCCTTAATTTAGCAAATTATCAAAATTAACTTCAGTTAGCGTATGATGAATGCAGTATCCTGATCAAGACCTATTATATGCGGATAAGGGAAAGTTCATGTGTTTAGTATCTAAATTTATTTTGTAAAAACTGCTATTTATACTTTTGTCTTGTACAACATGTTACCAGTCTGAAGATGCCCGTTACAGGGTGAAAGCGCTAACTGGTCAAAATAAATAAAAGTGGAAGTGTACCAAGTATTTTTATTTAACTTTAATTAGTTATATATTAAAAATTTAATAATAGTTGTAGTTGCATCTAACGGAAAAAAATATTTAAATTAAATTACAAAGTTATTTTATTTCATTTAAATTTTCAATTTTTTTATTTATTTACAAAGTGAGTGGTTTATGACTATGTATTCAGTAATAGCCTTGGTTATAAAGACCGCCTCGTAGTAGCATAGTGGTAGTGCATTTAAGTACCGTGTATGAAGTCGCGGGCTCGAATCCCGTAGGGGGTCAATTTGAAATATTTATTTGCATATGATTTTCAAATTAATAATTCATGTGTGATATCTTGGACTTGTTCTGCAACGTAAGTCTGAACATCTTACCTTCATGCAATAAAATGATCACGATACACTGCAATACAGTGCCCTATGCACCATTGGGTGCGGATAAGGGAAAGTAGTTGTAGCAATATAAAGGTGAAGATTTGGCCACGCTTATTGTTTTCAAAAATCATCATACCATATCCGCTCCCTATGTGGAGCATATTGAATCCACAAACTGCCTTCAGGCCAAGCGGTCGGCCGCCAGCTCCCGTGCATCCTCCCAAGTCAAGTCCTCGTCTGCAGCTCTGACGTAAACTGCCGACGAATTGTCAACAGCGGACGACCAGGACGCCGAGAGCCTGATGCCTTGTAAAATAGGCAAGCATGGTTAAGGCTCTCGGGAGGCATACGTAGTACATGGCCTAGCTAGCCGAAACGCCTTCGCCGGACGACAGTAGATACCAAGGGTTGCTGTGTCCGTTGCCTCACCTCTGTGTTCCTTACAAAGTCAAACCACCGTACACGTAATATTCTTCTAAGACACCTATTCTCAAAACTCAGAAGTCTGCTATTTTGGGTCCTGGTTGGGTGCCATGATTCGCAGCCATAGAGGAGAACAGGTGTAATGCAGGCGTTATAAAGGCGGTTTTGTTTTACCCGAGTAAAAATAGCAAATTTTATTAGGTAAGTATTGTAAAAACATATGCCGCAATATTTGTTTTGGTATTTATTCATCCATAACTAGGTTTTATGACAACTTAAATACAGATAATTATTATATTTCTTTCTAATACACTATCTTGATTTAAAAACTGTGATATTTTTTTTACATTTTGCGTAATCTTTGGAAACTGGCACGCGGGAACGATTGAGCTGCAAAACTTATATTATTTTAGCTGGGCAAACTGCATTTTCCAAAACCTTGCCTAACAAATGATCAAGATTCACAGCATTTGGTGTACCAATGCAATGCCCTATGCATCTTTGAGTGCAGAATATATAAGGGAGAGCATAGTGCCACAGAATGACATTATTTTAAAACACCAATAATGTCTCCTTATCCGCGCCTTCTATGCGTTGAGCACTGCATTACTTACTTACAAAGTACCGCGTATCGTGATACTAATTAAAAGAAAAAATAATATCAGTCCTCCTCAGAGCCAGTTCAAAATACACCAAATTATATTAATGGTCTACATGGAGTAACAAAACTCGTAGTACAACCCGAAAACTGGTGAATCTACATCATATATGGAGTCGAATGTGTGGAACCTAGAATCTAGATCATGCTTTAATATCATGCTTGTACTTTATCTCTCAATTTCATAATTTCTTAACTAACGCATTAGCTAAATGCTAATTTATTATGGCTGTTATTAGCCTGTTAATAGGTTTAAAAAAAAAATATTTAATATGACTTTTTAATCTAAGCTTAAAAAAAATAAAAATAAATTCTCACAACGGCTTTCATAAATACCGCAGATTAAGTCAAATTGCATAAATTCATATTAAAATTTAGTTTTTTATTTGTTTTATTTGTGGATACTGTTAATTTGACAAAATAAATTTATATTTGATAGCAATTTGCTATTTGCTCAAATTTATCGAAAAATAAATCAACTTCGTACTTAATTTTTCTCGAAAACAATGGGTCAAATAAAATAAAAACATGCTTCTTAATCGACCCCAAATATGATGTAGATTCACTGGATTCCCGCTTGTACATCGAGTTTCGTTACACCATGCAAAGTTCCATTGTACTGCGACTTTCGATACGATAGGCTTGGAAATAGAATTACGAAAGGGCAATTAATCGGTACACGTTAATAATTTGTTGTCAACAAAAGTAAAATACACAAAACAAACTTCACAGACTTCGCACTTCTTCAAAACATCACAAAATACTACTGCTCGACTACTTTCCCTTATCCGCAACCAATGGAGTATGGCGCACTGGATTTGGTACACCAATGTCCGCGAATCTTGATCATTAAAGGCAAGATGATCAGTCTTACGCAAATAATACTTTTTGCAAATTAAAAAAAAAAAAATATTTTCAAAAGAAAAAATCTTGTTTACAAAGAAATACAATAAAAACACATAATACATTTTAAAAAATAAACAAAAATCCCACCAAGGCATAGCATGTTTGTGGGTATACTGTGAAAGTCAAACAGTATGCACGTGGCAAAAGAGAAAAATAAAGTCATGTAAAAATGGAAAAATAACAGATAATGTAAACAAGATAGTTAAAAAAAAAAAAAATACAAGATATTGGTATCTTTTTACCGGAAGAAGAAGAAGGGAAATAATTATAATATATAATATAAAAAATGACGTAGATTATGTTATTGTTATGGTCTTTATAGTAAGAATGATTCTACCTTGATTATTAACTTTGTTTACGTGGACCAAGTAATGCGACTTTGTAGATAGAAGCTCGCTCGTAATCACAGTTCATATCAAATTCGTTCGATAGTAACTCTTAATTAATTAAGTTCGATAGTAACTTTAAGTAATTTTACTTACTACCAGGAAACATCAAATAATTGACTGCCGAATAATAGCTGCTTTCTACAAAACGGGAAAATCACATTCCATTAATCACTTGACCATAAATCAAACCTCACAATGCCGCAATTAATATATTACAATGATAATAATACAGACTTACGCTTGAGGAATCTTGCAGTTCATAAAAGGTATGTCTAAGGTGTAATCAGATGAACCGTTCTTATTGAAATCCCTAGTGGACATTAATAAAACAGGTTGTATTCTGTTGTAACGCATTTGATTCATGATTACCCGTATAAATAAATGACTTATAAATGTAAATATGTCTCTATGTCTCTATGCCCATGAACTAAGAAATTCCTAACAGCATGGAGTGTCATTAACATTAACCATAGACCATTTTATAACTCTTACATTAATATTATTTATGGTTCCGTAACAAATCATTTTACGAATTTAAAACCGCTAGGTACACTGCTTTTTTTTTTAATCGTTCCGATCTGATCCGATCTGATCAACTAATACAACATAGGTTATGGGATAGGTACATTTCTTTTTCTGGGCGGCGATTAAAAACAAACTTTTATAGCGTTAGCTTCATGATCGATAAGAACAAAATCGAATTACCACAAAAAAAATATTTATCGATTTTTCAAATATTTATCGAAGGGCTTCTCGTTGTTTATAAAATCCATAAAAATTTCTTCAAAAATGGGTTACTGTGTAACTTACATACTTTCTCGGGATATACTTACACAGAGATATATATACCAAGAAAATAATTGAATATGTTATAATTTTATTACGCTTTGTAATCCAGAATATAATTGTGAAAACAATTAAATTTAATTGAAATAAGTTAAATATTTATTAAGATGTATTTTTAGGCGGCATTATCCTTTTTATGATAGGTAGATAGTAGATACATATAGTATATAGTCATAAATAAATCTCAGCCAAGCATGGGATTTTAATAAAATGTTATTGTCTCTCGGGTTCGATTCCCGTAGGGAGTCAACATGATTATATGTAGTTTCATATTGATATTTCATTGGTGTTTTGGACTGGTACTGGAGCGTAAAACTGATCATCTTGCCATCATGTAATAAAAAATTGGTGTACCAATGCTGTGCCCTATGCACCACTGGGTGCGGATAAGGGAAAGTAGTAGTTGTAGTTACTGTCTACCCGGCATGGACTTATTCTACAACTGCGACTTTCCTTCTTAAACGTCAATAAATTGTACCTGTTCTCCTCTATGGCTGCGAACCATGGCACCTAACCAGGGCCCTAAATACCAGACTTCTGAGTGCAGAGGTATATTAGGTGTGCGGTGGTTTGACTTTGTAAAGAACGCAGAGGTGAGGCAACGGGCACAGCACCCCTTGGTATCTTCTGTCATCCGGCGAAGGCGTTTCGGCTGGCTAGGCCATATATTACGTATGCCTCCCGAGAGCCGCCACCATGCTTGCCTATTTTACAAGGCATCAGGATCTCGGCGTCTTGGTCGTCCACTGTTGACAATTCGTCGGCAGTTTGCGTCAGAGCTGCGGGACGTGGACTTGACTTGGAGCTGGCGGCAGACCGCTTGGCCTGGACGCAGTCTGTGGTTTCCATATGCTCCACATAGGGAGCGGATATGGTATGATGATGATGATGATAATAAAATACCTAGGTAGGTACCCCTTTATCACAAGTTGTAGTAATACCCGGTCGTTGTTGAGACGAGTTGCAGTTATGTTGTATGGGAGACAGCTGGTTCGTTTGAGCCAATTTACCGTTTCCCGATAGATAGAGTTCATTCCACGATCCAGACTCTACTTTTTATGTTGCTTGAAAGCTCGCTTGGTAAACCGATTCACCGTAACGACTCCTTTACAAACATGTCGCTAATAAAATGCAATAAATAATCGATTAAACTCTCAGTCCACGGAGAAAATTATCTCAATTTTTAAATACTAATCACTTCAACAGGCCAGTAGGCCCAATAACAGAGGGGAAAAACATCACCAACACCTAGGCCTGAGAAAACCACATTTGATTTTTCTGTCCTCGCCGGTAATAGAACCCGTAACCTCAGTATCGAGAGTCCATCGTCTTAGCCACTACGCTAATAATTAATTAAATTACTACTGCTTTCAATTTGACATCTCAACAGCGACGAGAAGTTTGGAAGGGAATATGGATATCTAGGCGTTTACAGAGCTTATGACCTGTCATTGGCTGGGTAAGTGGCCACTTGATGTATTACAACATTCCCCATTCCACCTAGTATTCGATATCCATATCTGCCAATTATCAGAACTTGTGTATATACAGTGAAATGGCGAAAAATTGAGAAAATTGCTAAGCATTTTAGCAGAAACCTTTATGATTGCAAGTGAGATTCTTACCGAATTATATCACCTACTAGGAAACGCCTGAAGATGTCTTGAAGATGAGAGTCTTCAATTTGTTATGCTTATAACTTTTACCAGCTAGTTTTTATAAACAACATTTTGAGTGTGTCCAAATACTTGTAGACAAAAACTGGATTTCAACTTATCTCCTAAAATTCGCACCCAATCATGCATAGGGCACTGCATTGGTACGAGTCTTACGCTTCAGTGTCTGTCCAATGTATCGCAAATAAAATATTTTTATTTGAAAAATCACATTAAAATATATATTCCGTATTTTATATTTCATATACCGTAGGGAATCGAACCCTTCGACCTCATGCATGCCCAACGCGGACAAATAAATACTATGTTTAGAAATTATATCTCTCTTAATTAAAATAATTTTATAATGTAATCATCATCATCGTTTTATAATATAATACAAAAAGGAAAAATATTGAAAAAAACACATGATTAAAAAATATATATATATTAATTTTGGGTGGTGGTGGTCCCGTGGTAAGAACTAAGAATTATGAGAAAATTGTTTTCGAAATGCATTTTAAATCCCTGTCACTGAAAATACATCAGTATTAAATTTAGTAATACCTATGCAATATTTTTAACAGTTTGGTATATAAAAAGAAAAGATAAAGATTTTTTTTATATCCCGTGATTACCACTACCTATACCAAAATGTGATCAGCGTGTAGCGAAACACACGATGTTTTAATGTCGGCAATTTACCTTTGTTAATACGGTTTTTTTATAAAGTGCAGCATCTGTTACACGTAAGAGGATATTTTCAAGTTGGTAATGTTATATAATTTGATTATAATTAATCAATTAATCATTATACCAATAGTTTCAAAGGAATTCTAATGATTTATTACAGTTGAGAAATGAATACTTGTTTTGCGATAGATGACTTTAAAAATTAAATTCATAACAATTTCAAAATTTTGAAGGAACGGCTGACGGAGGAGAGGTTCTATTAATTCAGGCGGGTTAATTGATTGGTGCTAAATTGATAAATATTTTAATTTTTTTTTAAATGTTTTTCATTTTGTTTATTTTTATTTTTAATGTTTTCTTTTTGTGTAGTTTTGTTTATTTTATTTTTTATTTACTGTAGAACCTTATGACAACAACTTGTTT
Source organism: Micrasema minimum (assembly GCA_022494985.1). Classification (NCBI taxonomy): domain Eukaryota; kingdom Metazoa; phylum Arthropoda; class Insecta; order Trichoptera; family Brachycentridae; genus Micrasema; species Micrasema minimum. The sequence goes on along the minus strand of JAGVSP010003089.1, from coordinate 14,515 downwards.
TAGTTTTATAAGGACTACTGTAAAATTATTTCTTTCAATAAATAAATAAATTTTTTAAAAATTTAAAAATGATTTGCCACTTACTAGCGACAATATTACAGCTTAGCTTTGCTATTGATCCATTTATTCTACAAAAAAAACTACCTTTATCTAATATCTTACATTTTACAAAAAAATACATTATCTACTTACTGGCAATAAATATAACAATCATTGTTATTAATAATAAAGAAATCGTATCCAAAACCGGTGGGGATACTGCTACTCCCTTATCCGCACCCAATCTTGCATAGGGCACTGCAGTCGTTCAACAAGTGCAGTGAATCTTGATCATTTGTTACACGAAGATGATTAGTGTTACGCTTCAGCACCAGTCCAAGGTATCACAAATGTTATAAAGTGAAAATCGCATTCTGATAAATATTTCATATTGACCCCCATCGGGAATCGAACCCGCGACCTCATGCATGGCAGCCAAACGCACTACCGCCATGCCGCAAGGCGAACAAGCCAACACATGTGAAGATAAGCCAAAATAAATCAAAGAAATCTCAATTTTCAATATCAATATCAACAAGATAATGTAAGATTTTTGTATTCTTAAAAGGTTCGTTCTTGAGGCTGTGTACCTGTTCAGTGTTTACTAATAGCAATAATGTTTTAAAAACATTATTAACCTATTCAAAAACATTATATCAAAACAAAACGATGCAGAAAATAATGTGGTTAAAACAGTTCATTGTGTATCATCGTTTACGCTGATTTCCTCTACAACTTAATATAAAACATACCTACAGGGTGCATAACTTTAAATAATAGTATTATAAGAATAGCTAGTTTTCGTGAAAAACCTTCTCAAGGGCGACGTAAATAATTGGATGCCTTTTTATTTCCCAAAACGCGATTTCTGAAGCCTTACACAATATTACAACACCTCTAATGAAGCACGGCCCGCGGCCGTTCTTTCATACAATCGTAGTCCCCGGATATCTCCCTGGAGTGTAGCACTAGGGAAATAATTTCTTCACACATGTCACAAATGTCTTGATTTTATGATCGCATGTTTCTTTAAGGAATAATAAATTATTTTCAAAATATGAGGATGCAAACATGCATAGGGTACTTTGAACCAGAATTTCAGAGAAGTGGAACTCCATAATTAAAAAAATACTACCGTGTCTGAGGTGTCTAGTTACCCCACTACGTCATCAATAGGCATCTACGTCATCACTAGACATCTACGTCACACGTTTCGTGTATTGGCCTAAGTGCTGGAGTCTTTAGACTTTAGGTGTTGGGAAATTAACCCTAGGAAGCGTATATTTTTCGAATATTTGTATAGAATTCTTGTTCGAAGATCGGATAGATCTAGAATGCGTGAAAATATCAAAGCTCTCGTCCTAAATTCCACTGAGAAAACCGATGTCTTCTATTGCATATACAGGGTGTAACAAAACTGGTGAATCTACGTCGTATTTGGAGACGATTGTGTAATATGACTATTTAATCTGAGCATGAAAAAAAAATATATTTTTCATCTCACAAAAGTCTTCATAAGTATGGCAGATTAAGTAAAATTGTTCAAATCCTTCTTAAAACGCGTTTTTTCAATTTCGTTTTCTTTATGGACAGTATTCTTTTGACTAAATACATGATAATTGATAACAATTTGCAAAAAAAAATCGAAAAAAAAATGGAAAAAAGAAATCTATTTCGTACTCAATTTTCTCGATAACTAAGGGTCAAATCAAAAAATTTTACTCTAAAAAATCGATTCCAAATATTATGTAGATTCACTGGTTTCCCGCTTGTACATCGAGTTTTGTTACACCCTGTATAGAAACGGGTTATGTGATCACGCTTCCTCTTAAAAGTAAAACACCCAGTAGGTATATCGATTCGCCGCAAAATTGTATTTCCAATGCTGTTAGTGGTTTTAGTACATTATTGTGGTAAAGTTACCATACAATTCGGTGTCTTTCCGTACGTGTTGACACAATGATCCGGTTATTGTTATTCACTTTAGGGAATCCGTTATATTCAGGGTTGACAAATCAATCTTGCAAAAAGTATTTTTAGAAAAATGCAATAATTTTATTTATTTATTTAAAAGTTCATGTACAGCAAGTGTACAAGGGCGGGCTTATTGCTTTTAAGCAATATCTTCCAACCAACTCCTGGTTATTTAGTGATGATAGATGAATAATTTATTGTACAGCTTAAATATTACATTGCATTATTTACAAGATCAATACACTAAAACATGACAGAAGGAAATGGGATAGAGGAAGGCAGGAAAGAGATAGGGAAGAGGATGAATGAAGCAAGTTTTTAAGGTTTGAAGAGAGGTAGTAAATTTCCTATTATGGATAAATTTCATGTATTACATGGTGTAACAAAACTCAATGTACAACCCGAAAACTGGTGAATCTACATCGTATTTGTGTAATATGAGTTTTTAATCTAGGCTTTTTTCTTCTCACAAAAGTTTTCATAAGGCCTGGAGCGATAGTTACCCCGCGCGGGCGAACTCCCGCTTTTTGCTCAAATTCTTATTAAAACACGTTTTTATTTATTTTTTATTTAAAGGTAGTATTAATTTGACTAAACACATGATATTTTACAACAATTCCCAAAAAAAAAAATTAAAAAAAAAACCATTTTGTACTCAATTTTCTCGAAAACTAAGTTTCAAATAAAAAAAATTAAATCTTGAAAATCGACTTCAAATATGACGTAGATTCACTGGTTTCCCGCTTGTACATCGATTTTTGTTACAACCACACTTCTACTGCTTTCGGGAATTAAACCTGAGACTTCTTGCATGGTAGCCCATCGCACTATCCACTACACCACGGGGCGAACTAGATAAAACAGATATAAATAATTATTAAGTAAACCAGTTTTAACTACTTTTTTGAATAAACGAATAGGAGGTTTTTAAACCGGTCGGGAGTCGGAAGAAGAATCGATGTGAAATAATGTTTGAAAATTGTTTTTAATATTCCTAAATCAAAAAGCATTCGTATTTGTTGACATTTTAGATTGTGGCAATCCTATTTTCTCTGCCTTCAGATTCGCACTGTGGCACAGAATAAGTGGATCATGATGACAATAACAATACTGCCTTTTATTTAGCATTTGCAAACTCGTCCAATGCCTCAGGCATGACACCATTTTGTGTTCTGTGATTTAGATCCAGTGCAGGTTTCTTATATCGGAACAATTGGGTTCTTTTCGATTTTTTTTTTTTTATTTCAAAAAATTGATTGAAAAATTACAATATCAACGGAATTTTTTTTAAATTTTTATGATGAATTTTCTAGCGCGGTTTGAAATAGCACTTTTTCAAATCGCACGCAAAATCCTCAATTTGGCGCGCATGCGGTGTGACGTCACAGCAATATAGGCGCTCACTACGGAATGAATTTCACGCCTTTCACGGTGGACGGGAATGACGTCATTAGCCAATAACGGGCGTTAAAAATCATTCGTATTTTCGTGTTTTTTAAAACATAAATTTATAAATGAAAACAAAATTTTTGATCATTGTGTTTTATATCGTCGGAATCGTAAAAATATACTTTAAATATTTATAACGTTTTTAAGAATATTCGTGTTATCGGGAAGAACCCTATTCAGTTTTTAGTTCCGGAGCAATAAAACATAGGAAATTCCAATAACAAATAGTTAAATAACACAGGAATTAGCTACCAACTGCTCTTATTAATTCATGCAAGCCATCTTGCCAAGTTATCATGCAATCAGACGCTTAATAATATCTCGAATTTCTCCATTAGCATTTTCTCAAAAGCAGATTTTTTCACAGATAATCTCTGTTCCATTTTTCACCCAATTCAAACAGCAAAATTTAAGCGAATAATTTCTCATTTTTACTAGCCCATAACATTATATTTGAAAAAAAACATGTGTTATTTCTTATTCACTATTGAATCTTTTAATGAATCTAATAAACTAGGACATGTCCCAACTAAAAAAAATAAGTTCATCTTTCATAAGTTATTTGTAGTTTTATTTTATACGTAAAAATATAATTTAAATTGTTCTTAAAATAAATTTTAAAATATAAAAAGTTTTTTAAGTATTTAATGACTATGAGTACCTATATATTAAAAAAAAAACACAACGCAGTCTGCTTGTGGGAAAAACCAGAAGAAAATCCTATATTTGTGTAAATTTATTTTTAAGTTCATGGACAATATATTGAGATAAAAAATAAATCTACTATTACAAAAACTCGTACAGAATAATACACAAAAAAAACTTGGATGATTCCATAATACAGAATTTTCCATTGTTTTAGTATTTTTTGCGAAATATACGTCTGTTTAATTCAGCAATACCAGGGCAGAGATCACAAATATAATCTACATGTAGATACAGGTTGGTACGAGGTCGACAAACACTGACTCCTGCCCTGCACTGCGACCACCAACGTATCATGACCTTAATATGTACATGCAACTGTGATACTGCTACATGTAGATACATTGGTGATCCCAGTGCTGGGCTGGAATGAGTACCTATAGAATCACCAAACAATGTCGATAAAAACAAAATGGAATACTAACCTTTAATTTTTTACCTTTTTAATTAATTTATAATATGTAGGTTTTGAAATATGGATTTTTTTCGATCATGTAAGATAACTTTATAGATTCGCGTTCTTGATCGCAGCCCAGCTGTTGTCTTACGTAAAATACAAGAAGCAGGCAATTATCTTTATTTTGAATTGAATAAAGATTAACATCGCATGTTTATTTGGTCAAGCATTCAACAAAGTATTACGTATTCGTAAAAAACATAAACAAAACAATATGAAAATTACGTATATTTCAATCAGAGGCGTATTGTTCAGACTTGGACCGACTTCCTGTATGTTAATTGCCTACCTTTAATTTAAGTATTGTTAAAACTAAGTGACCAGTGTATTTTCCCATTGAATGTAGGTACTTTCACTTGTTTTCATTTGCCTACATAAATATATTGAAGAATGGAAGAAACATTAGTGTTTGGTTTAGTTTAGTTGGAGTCATTATGTCAGTGGAGTAGAAAGTTGAACTAACATCGTACGCAAATATACTCATTGTTTGTATGCTATTCTAAGGAACTGCTATTTATTTTTGGTATTTTTAAATCAAACATCTGCCCTAGTTATCGAAAATTGTGTTGATTATTAGCATCAACGAAATTTATTCGTGATTTTTAAATACATTATCTTGGATAAGTTCTAGGTACTTACATTACGAAACGGTCATCGTTCTAATCATTTTTAATATTATTAAGTACCTATAATGTATCTTTTAAATTATTTGAATTATTTTCTTATTACAGTTTAAGAAATGTCATTTAAACACTCTCGACTAGACTTAACATAAATAATTCTTTTAATAAATGTAATAGTTTTTCAGAAGGAATAAAACGAATTGAGAAATTATTTTATAATTCGCAGATAGAGAATATTACTTAATTTTAAAAGATGTCTTTAAACTGAAATAAAATTGTGTTCTACTATAGTTTTTTGAAGACTATAATATGCTTTTTGTTTTGCTCACATTTAGGTATCTAGGTTAATTCAGAATTATGTAAAAGTGACTCATTTACTTATGTGTAGAAATTCTAAGGCGTGAAGTAATTACTGCTTGTATACATATATAGAAAACTGCACAACTATTATATCATAATGATTATTTGATGTACTAGAAGGTATTGGTGATTGGTTTTGCGAAAACGCGAAATGAGGAAGACATATGCACGAAGGTATGTTAACACTTTTTTTTTAATATTACGAAGGTTCATAGAGTCATTATTATTTAATGTTCAAAGTGCATACCACTTAGTAGAATGTTTTCCAAGTAACGTAAGTGATTTTTATCAGGACAGTGAATTATGAGAAGTCAGGTCCTCGACAAACATAATGATAAGCGGGACCTAATTTTTGTTCGCGTATTTTGGCCGGTTACTTAAAGACAAATTACATAGTTTCTCATTATACATATTTATACATTTTTATTTTCTTATTTCGGACTTATTTACACGGTTTATTTATGTTTATGTCTTTTTTTTTACAAAACTATCTTGCGTATAAATAATATAATTTTAAAACGCATCAAGTTTTAATTATAGCAACAAAAAAACCTACTAATGTACTGTTTGGGATAGGAAAGAAATTGTAATATTTTTCTTGGTAATTATTTGGAAGAGTAAAAATTGATAGTTGAAATATAAAACAATAAAAGAGAATTGAGAAAATTATATTGTCTAGGTACAAAAGCAGCAAAGGGACAAAATATTTTAATTACAAAGTCATTATTTGTAGAAAACGATATTAATCACACTTTCTTTTACTTCATTTTTTCCTTATTGTGCATATTAAAACGACTGGCAGGATTACAATTCCTCCCCTTAAATTTTGTGTCCGAGGCATTATGTGGAGGTTTAGTAATCAGTCGCAAGGTGATTAGCCCTACGCTTCCGAGGCCTGGGGTCTGCGGGCGGCTGCCTAGCGACTCCTGAGGTCGGCTCGACCTACCCACTCAGGCATGGGCTGCCTTTGGATCTCTTTTCGTCTGGTTTCTCCACACTAGTCTGTTTGGCTTGGGAAAGCTACCCCTACCGGCAGTTAAACTACCGCCAACATAGTTATGCTCAAATTTTACTCCTAAATTAATTATATTTCTAATTTTTAGAACTGTCGTTTCCCAATATATCTGATAATAGGTAGGTACTGACTTTATTTATTTATTTATTTAAATACATAGATAAGCATAATAGGGATAACAAGCAGTAAAAATAAGTGACAGAACATTAATTGGTGAAGCTAAGACAGTAAGAATAAAATGTGGACACACTCAAGACAGGATCGGGTCTACTTCAGTGAATGTTTAAATCTTGATAGACTTACACCGAAGAAGTCCAGATCCCGTCTTAAGTTTACAATACGACACAATCGAGACAATGGGGAATGAAAACCATAGTTAGTTTTGTAGTGACTAAGGAACAGCACGTTATTATTTCTCAACCTACGGACTGGAATACAAAAAGTCACTTGAGTCAGTAAAGATGGTGCATCTATCATGCCATTTAGCAATTTAAATATGAAAATGGAATCAATGTTAGATCTACGCTTGGATTCTCAACATTGACTCCATATCTTCATAGGTGTAAGGTGTAATCATCTCTCTAACTTGCCCTACTAACTCTACAATTTTGAAAATGTGCAAGTTCATAACACCTTCCTAAAATATGAAATAATAAATTTAGTTATTTAATAGTAAAACATCAAGCAATAATTTGAACCGGGCTGTGGTCTAGTGGTAGATTCGAGGACTCCGGATTAGAATCTCTAGGTTCGAATCCCACTCCAGCACAACTAGTTTCCTGCTTTCTGGCACAGTTATTTCCGACTATTTGAAAGCAGTCCCGAAACTGAAATATTTGAGTATATCATAAGAACTCAAATGAAATATTTCAGTATATCATAAATATATCTCCAAAACTGAAATATTTGAGGATATCATAAGAACTCAAATGTTTCTTTTTAATTTAAAAAAAATAAAATAATAATAAATAATAATAACTATAGCTAGACTCCATCGCCTTGGTAACGAATATGGCGATATTGATATATTTCGCTACTCATTGGGTATATTCAGGACCAAAGTACTAAAGGCGACTGACGCGACGGAGTCTCGTCAATAAATCTTCGTGAGTATTTATGTATGCTTAAAAGTAAGCCCGTATTATGTTTTATATTTTTATTATGTATTTTTATTTTTAATTTTTTAATTTTAATTTTTTAAATATTTTATTTATCAAAAAAAAAAAAAAAAAAACAGTTTAAATGAACAGTTTTAAATGAATTTATCTCACTATGTCTTATACCATAAACATAAAACAATGTATGTATTTTGTCTTAATATTGTATTTTGTTAACTATGTAACTTTCTTTTTTTAAATTTTTATTATCATTATTTTGTAATTTTTATTTAAAAAAAAAAAAAATGTTTATTATGTTAAATGTGTAACTTTTTCTTATATAATATAGTATGTACAATGTAAAAGCCCTATGGGCGTCAAAGAAAGTAAATAAATAAATAAATAAATAACAATAATAATAATAAAAATACGTGTTCCAAACGACCTATCTGACTTAAAGAGTGCCCTGTGGCCCACGTGAGTCTCCACCTCCCATCACCTTGCCCGGAGGCTGTGTTAATAATAGTTGTGCGGACTCGCTTATCGCACTGTCATACTCCGTATAAAATACCCGAAGTAACAGGAATGTATCATCACGTCAGCATCAGTCATTGACCTCATTGGCACAGATACCGTCAGCTTAGACGCTTCCCAATACTATTAGCAATAAGAATAAAAAAATTAACACGCGCCCGTGTCGTCTGTGAAGAATCGATGTGTGACTCCGGAACCGCTATTTGAAAATAAATTAATCGCATTCCTCTTATCAACTAACCATCATGAACAATCAAGTAATAAAACTGTACATCTATTAGGAATTTATTTTATTTTCTAATAAATACCGTTTTAGATTTTATTGATATCCCAACAGACAGAGAAACTCTGGAAACGAATGTGTTTTATCTGGGCCTTACCTACATCTAATAAAAGATGATTGACAAAAAAAAATGCTTTGCAATCTTCTCAACAGATGACACCAGCATAGAATCAATTCTGTAAAGCGTAATGACGAAGACGATTTCAATATAATAGCGTAATGAAACTATGAGACGATTTCAATATATATTTTAGTTCCAAAATAATTAATTCAAACTTTTTTATTAACTCTCATACATAACCGGGATCAGATGATGGCCGGAATGGGGAATGTTGTAGTACGTCAGTCCCACAGTGGTCCACTTACCCCTGAGGCATATCTTGACATTACAAATCGTTTATTTAAAATTAGAAGCCAGCGGGTACCAATTCATTTAAAATTTGAAAATGGAATACTGTTTTTGGAATTAACTTGAAATGAAACACGGCTTTTCATAACCTCGTTTTTGATAACTTTCACATTATTATTGTGTTATGTGTCTGTTTCTGCGTTTAACGAATGAAGAACAGTTAGATCTATTGGAAACCATTTTGAACATTTGCTGAAATAAAATAATTATCTTATTTGGTGGTTTTTCTTTCAATTATTTAAACAAGATTCCATTAGTGTTGTGCTTCTTGCGACTTGCACAATTTATTGATTTTGACAGGTTCGATTCCCGGTTATATGAGAGTTATAAAAAAAGTTTGAATGTAATTATTATAAATCTAAAATCGACGTCATGGTTCCTAAGAACGATCTCGCTAAACTTCACCATACTGACCCATTTGGATTGTACACCCTGTTGTAGTTCCAAAATTTGTCATATATGGTAATCAGATGATGGGCGGAATGGGGAATGTTGTAGTACGTCAGTCAAGTGGCCACTTACCCCAGCCAATGACAGGTCATAAGGTAAACGCCTAGATAACCCACATTCGTTCCCAGAGTTTCTCTGTCTCTGTTGGGATATCAATAATATCAGATATACCTATATACTTCTGTTCAGATATCATATCATAGGTAACTATAAATTTGTAGCGAAATGTCTCTGTTGGGGTATCAATAATATCTGATATCAGCCCAGCATGTGTATAATCCAGTAATTTGTCTACAAGTATTTGTATTCATTTAAAAAAATGTTGTTTAAAAATACCGTTTTATTTTAGTTTCCGGCTGCATAAAAATCAATCAGTATGGAGATTCAGCTTAAAGCAAGTTTTTTTAAAGCGGTCTTCCACCTCAGGCTCTGATATTGTCTAACGTGCGTTATCCGTATTACGGTGGAAAATTAATTAACGTTTGTTGAACCAATCAAGCTTGAATAATCGTTTTTTTGTTTTTGTTGTTATCCAATCACGGAAGGTTTTCATGTGAAGGTCGGACGAGAAAATCAGCAAAATTTCACAAATTAATTTAGAATGAAAGGAAGTTGCCACGAAAAACATGTAATAAATTGAATAGCGTGTATTTTTAATAAAATGGTCAAAGGAATATACCCGTAACGACCTCCCTGGACGGTAACCGATAGCCACAGTGCCTTGCGATAACAACCCAGCGCGCCAGCGCTTCACCATTTTAGTTCTCATCATTCATATAGTCTATTGTAATTTTTTTCACAGAGCAAACAAACCCGAGTGAAGCACGATCTCTTTTATTGTGTTTAGTTCTCTGACTTTCACAAATGCAGATGTTCTTATTTGTTTACTTCAATTACATGTTTTTTGGTTGAGAGTTGAGATATACATTCCTTAGATTATTATTAGGTTCGAGAGAAATTCACTGGTTTTACGTACGTCAATTAACTTAGCAATAATCTTGACATTTTTCTCTCAAATAAAAAAAAACTAAATCCAGAATGTGCGTATTAATAAGCATGTTGCATTCATCCAATACAATTCAACTTATCAGTACCCAGTATGTCTTTTAAATTGACATTAAGCGCTTCTATAACCTGGAATTTCTAATAAAGCTGAGTAGAATAGGTCTCAAAGATTGATGATCATGTTTATTTTATTCTGTGGGATTTAATTACTTTTGACCTGTGTGTTATGAAACGTTTTTAGACGCTTTTAAAATCCCGTTGTGAATTCCGTTGTACGGCATTCTGAGGTCAAGGACAAGACCCGTGGTTGATGCAATTATTCTTATTATAATGCCGTACGCAAATTGGTTACTATGTGAATGTATTAAGTGTTGGGTGTAAAGTTATACTGCTATCAGTATTCAGCTCGTATCAATTTCCGTGTGAGATGATCCTATCACGTGATACGGTGAGAGAATATTATTGCACTTGTCGGTTGACATGATTAGCGCATTACAGAATCGTGAATCGTGACGGTCATTAGACTCTTATTTAGTCCTAGTTTAGATGGACAATGCGCTAGCGTTTAAGCCAATCTCAACTCGCAAATTTATCGTGTAAACTATTGACTAATCTTGTTATTATTTCTTTATTTGATTTAAATATATTTAGTCAAAGACATAATGTTCCAATAATGTTTAAATATTTAAAAGTATTACCTGTTAAGGGATTACTGTGGAATAGTATCATTTGTCAAAATATGTTTGACCACATATATAAAAATAAATAAGATCACACATTTTTATTGAATTTGTAAAGAAGCTTCCTCAATCAATTTTTATCGGTGTAGGTAAGGCTCAACGAGCTTTATTACTTACTAGAAGACGCCTGAAGATGTCTCTCCAATTTTGTTTGCTTTATTTTAACCACTAAAAATATCTAGGCGTTTACAGGGTCATAAGCCCTGTAAATGCCTAGATAACCCACATTCGTTTCCAGAGTTTCTCTGTCTCTGTTGGGATATCAATAATATCTGACATCAGCCCAGCATGGGTGTAATCCAGTGATTTGTCTACAAGTGTTTGAATACGTTCAAAATGTTGTTCGAAATAAAAAAAAAATCGAAAAGGCAGTATGGGAGAAAAAATTAAACGAAATGCGAAAAAAATAATAAAAATGGCAACAATGTAGATAAATAATAGGTAATGAAGGAATCTGTTTTATTGCGGACGTTTTAAGTATGAACTAAGTCAAATTTATTTGAAAAGTTACTACCCGCCAATGTCTTCTATGCAATTTGAACGCGTACACGTTACGCAGTACATATTGGTTTCCCCGCAAACAGCAAGAAGCAACAACTACTGATACCTCTCTACTCCTACGTACCGCTGGTATTGACAATAATCTTGAGTTCTTGAGACATGGCCTCAAATAGCATTCTTCCCACTAGAAGACAATGGGTCGCGACATACTTTTCACCCCAGCAATAAACGAATCGCTCGTTTCCATGGGAACTTGGAACTTCCCTGTTATATTATGTGTAAGAACATATATTATTAAACGCGTATAGGATTAAATACAATAAACACGGTGTAACAAGTACAACCCGAAAACTGGTGAATCTACATCATATTTGGAGTCGAATGTGTAATATGACTTTTGAATCTAGGGTAAAAAAAAAAATTTTTTTTTCTTCTCAAAAGATTAAGTAAAATTGCTTGCATTCTTATTAAAAATGCGATTTTTTATTTGCGTTCTTTATGAATAGCATTAATTTGACAAAAAACATAATATTTGATAACAATTTTGAAAATTTAATCGAAAAAAAATCGTACTCACTCAATTTTCTTGAAAAAACTATGGGTCAGATCAAAAAAATACATTGACTCCAAATGTAGATTCATTGGTTTCCCGCTTGTACATAGAATTTTTTTACTCCATGTACATACATAATAATATTTTGTATATAAATATGTAGGAAACATTGCGTGTTATGTTGTCATCAGGATAATCGCAGGTTTATTGTTAGATGATTAAAAAAAGTGTATATTTTTCAATTAATAAATATGTATTTTTAATAAAACTGCAATAACAAAATACCTATTTGTATGATATATTGTATATGCGTCATATATTGATTTTATATAATATAAAACAGGTAACTACAATTAATTTTATATATGTTGTATTTGGCAGTAAGTTGGTGGACTTTATGACTGTGTGTAGTAGATATGTGAATAGAAACCCAAATTCATTATGAATCGTTTTAGAAATAATATCACATTTAGAAATGTAGGTAGGTGTGTGTATGTACTACATACACACATTCCTATAATACCTCTGAGTAATTTAGAAACATACCAACATGTAAGTACCTACCAGCAAAAATAAGGCGTTAACTCATCCAAGAAATCTGAATGCTTAGGTACTTAATTATTTATTTGTATGATAAGATTCAAGTTAGTCTAAAGCTCCCATTATATACAAGTTAATTAAATTTTTAACAAGATTTTGTACAATTTTACTTAATCTACGATACTAACTCACCAACTAACTAACTAACCATCACGCCATTTCCCCGAAGAGATAGGCAGAGAGGATAGAACGCCACACCACTCTGTCCTGGCACACTTCTCTTGCTTCCTCCACATTCATACATCTTCTCATGCACGCACGTTGATTATTCCGACTTATTACATGCCCACTTCAAAGCACTTGTTTTACTTGATCATGTCTTTCTTGGCCTTCCTCGATTTCTACATACAGGCACAGTCGCATCATATATTTTTTTAGCCGTTCTTTCATCGTCCATTCGCTCTACATGACCGAACCATCGTAAAAGACCGTTCTTAATTTTGTCGATAATGCTTATCTCAGCCTTGCATTCTGCTCTAATTTCAACATTAGTGCACCTTTCATACATAGTTTTACCACACATTCGCCTGAGAGATCCATGTATACCATGTATTTGTTTTTTTTTTACTAAGTATGACAACATACACAGATTATACCATGTATTTGTTTTTTCTTGACTAAGTACGACAACATACACAGATTATACCATGTATTTGTTTTTTCTTGACTAAGTACGACAACGTACACAGATTATACCATGTATTTGAACTGTGGTTATATTGGTTATCTGTTTTAATTAGGCACTACATATTTTGTTGCATATTTCTATTAAATCTTATTTAAATTGCTAACATTTCACATTTACCACTTTTTTAATGCACACTTTACCAAATCACAGTGGCAAGATTCATGATTTATATCTATGCAGATAATGCTCACCTAAACTTTGTATCAATTTGTCTTCGGCCAACCATATGCTTAAGTAAAACACCTAATTGTTGTGTGCTTCCTTTGATTTCATCAACACAATCATCACTGCTTGTTCTCAGTGCATCAACGACAACATTATAATATTCTGAAATAAAAAACATTTTATTAACTGTACATGATTATTTTTACATTAAAACAGTTTCTTATTCAAAACATCCGACTATTTATATATTATTGAGACGTTCAAAACCTATCCATGTTCGATTGATTGATTGATTTGATATTCCATGTAGAATCGCAGCTTTACTTTTCACTTATTTCGTTTTCGGTATTTTCGAATGAAGATTCGAAGATTAGAATTACAGGCATGATTAGCAAATCCTCAGCATGCTAATTGAGATTTTCCTAGTTTTGTTACAAATTATTTCGTTACGCAAACAGACGATTTCTCTTTTAAATTATCTCTTTTGTTATAAGCCAGTGAATATAATAAGCATTATCTGGTACTCTTCGAACTAATCTGCTTTCTTCAATGTTCACTTGTCCACGCATCGACCAATAATAAGAATCTACATGTAAAGTGTGGTGCCATATCTTAACAAATCAATGAATATTTTCATTTTTATAATCCATTCATTTGGGACAATTTAACGAACTGAAAACTTCAAGTCCAATACACAAATATTTGATATCCCAACAGAGAAACTCTGGAAACAAATGTGGATTATATCTAGGCGTTTACAGGGCTTATGATCTGTCATTCGCTGGGTTAAGTGGCCACTTGATGACTACACACATTCCCCATTCCGCCCATCGTCTGATAACTATATTTATATGACAAAATTTTTGAA